>CM050508.1:212930334-212962834 GCA_027563665.1 Antrozous pallidus
ATGGGGAAACTGAGGCTCCGAGGAAAACCGATTGCAGCTCCCGCCAGGGTGACACCTACAGGGTGCCCGGTCCTCAGGACTGAAGGAGAACTTCCTTCCCAAATGGGGGAGGCTGGCGCCGGATGGGGACGGGAGAGGAGGGAACGAAGGGCCTTTGCAAATGGAGGAGTGGATTTGGGCGGGAGCCCTTTGGGGGAGTCCTGGGGACCGGCAGCCTATCCGGTTCCCGCCGCTCTCGGCCTTCGGGGTCCGGAGGGAAGAACTCCCACCGGCGGCTCCCGGGACTCCGCGTCCCTCGCTTTCGTTGTTGCCAGCACCCCGCACCAGCCAGACCCGGAGCAGAGGCGGCGGCAGCGTCCACAGCGCGGCCGGGCGCATGCGGAGCCCCCACAGTGCCAGCGCCGCCCTGCCCCGTTCCCGGGAGCCCCCCATGCCTGGCTCTGCCCGGCTCAGCTCTGCAGGCGCTGCAGGGCCGGGCTCGGGGGGGACGGAGCTGCTCGCCAGGCGGCCGGGGAGTGCAGGTGGCGCAAGGTCCCCTTTCCAGGGGCGCCGCCGATTTGGGGTGCAGGGCGAGCTCCCCCCAGCTCAGGATGGACGCACGCAGAAGGACGGAATTCGTAGGCAGATGTTGGGAGGCTCCGGGCCGGAGCGGGAAAGCGTGGGAAACCGATTTCGTTTATTGCTCCCCGCGGCGCTGGCTGCCGTGTGCGCGGTTGCTGGCGGCCCGTGGCGGGCGGCCGCTTGATTCCTGATTGCGAACCTCATGCGCCCCGCGGGGGGCAGGGGGTCTCAGGGGGGGTCCCCGCGCCTCTCCCCGGAGCCCGCTCCCTCCGCGCTCACACGGGGAATCCAGGCCCCTGTGCGTCTCCATCTCCTCCATGAAAAACCAGAAGGAAAAGGAAAAAAGCTCCGGAGTGTGTCTCCAAATGCACAGGGTGGGGGGTCTGCACCCCTGAGCGATGGGCCTCGCCAGGACCGCCCCCCCTCCCCCATGCAGGGGCTGCTGGGACATCGCCGGGCGTCCCAGGGGCCGGTCCGTCTTCCTGGGGCACTGTCTTCTGTGGAAGGAGGTGTCGGAGCTGGAAACTGGCCACGTGGTTCCCATTCTGGGGAAGTGCTGGTGGGGAGCACTCCCAGCCCCCGGGGGACCCCTTCCGAACCAGGATGGGCGCGGGCGCCGGGAGCAGCCTGGCCACCGGCTTCGGCAGGATCCACTGTGTCCTGTCCCGGGAAGTGACCTGGGGTGGGAGGGAGGCGAGTGAGAGGGTAGAGGGAGGGAGGCCGGGGGCAGGGGCGCCCCGAGGAGAGGAAATGGCCCGGTAGGTGGTAGGTACTCTGTGCCCCTCCCACCCCTTTTCTAGATCCCACTCTCCTGCTCACCTTTCGCCTTGGCAGGCAGCAAGGCCTCTGCACCCAGTCCCCTAAGGGTCCCCTCAGTGTCTCCTGCGGGGCCCAGACCACCCCGCTTTCCCCTTTTGGAACCGGGGGACCCCGACTGGCCGGCCCGGGCGGCCTCCCATGGTCTGGGTCTTGCTGCTCAGATCGGGCAGACATTACCCTGGGATGGGGCAGGCGGACGGAGCGGGGTTGGGGGGAAGCCAGCCTCTCGGCCTGATTCAGGGGCCCCGCGTGGGGCGAGGGCTGCTGGTGGAGGGGGGCCTCGGGCAGCGGGGGGTCTGGGAGGAGCGCCCACATGTAAACTGCGGGGGAAGGACTTTCCTTCTCTCAGCTCCTGGGCCTCTCTGAGCGGAGTCAGGGGGTGAGCAACCTTGACCTGGAGTCCCGGGGAGCCCAGAAACCACCAGGCAGAGCTTGGGGGGAGGGGCGGGGGGAAGAACAAGGCATGGGGGTGGGGGCTCCCCCCTCCCGCAACGCCCTTCAATCGGGACCCGCCTCACTTGTCACCACCCTGCCATGCTCACTGCGGCGCTGCAGGGCCTGCCTGGCTCCCCCAAACCTGCCCCTTTCCCCCAGAAGAGTGGTCCTGGGTCCCTAGCAGGGCTCCCTTCGAGCTGGGGGGCTGGGAGGCTGGGAGCAGGCGGGGCTCGGGTCCAGGCGGCTCCAGCGAGGCCCGGAGTCCGTCCTCAAGTCCTCTCTGACCCTGAGACAAAGTCGATTGCAAGCCGCAGAGGGTGGGGGCGTCCATGCAGCCTGCCTGCCGCCTGCGTGCCGGGGGTGAGGCGGGGGCAGCCCCCACCCAGGGCGGCCAGGCCCCCCTATCTCCCGGAAGCTGGGTGCACTTTGAAAACTGCCCTGACACCTTCTAGTATCAACGGAATGAAAGCTGCCCCGCACCTCCCACATCGTGCCCCCCCAAGTCCCCCGCGTGTCTATGCGAGGACACACAGCGAGGGCCCAGGGGGACCTGCCTCGGAGGCCCCCTCCTTCCCGCTGTCGCTGGGACTCCGCAGGCCTGGCCTGCTCTCCTTCTAGGTCTGGCCACGCGGGGGCAGGGCCAGCCAGGCCAGGACCATGGCCTTGGGGACGGCCGCCTGGGCTGCTGAAGCTGATGGGGCTGGTGGGAGGGAGCACTGAAGGAGCTGCAGCAGCTGGGGGGGAAGGGGGGACATCAGGGCAGCCTCCCCATCATCCCGTCCTCATCTCTGCATCCCTCCCCTCCAGGCAGGCCCTGAGCTGCACTCCTGTCCCCCACTCCCCGCCCTCCCCACAGGGTCCTAGCGGGGAGGGGGGGCAGCGAGGAAAGGGCCAGCGTAGCCAGGGCCAGGTGCAGTCCCCGAATCTGGAGGGTCCCCTGCCCCGCCCCGGCCTGGGCTCAGGATTTTCATGGCCTCCTGAGCAGAGGGAGGGAGCAGAAAAGGCCTGGGAGTTGGGTGCCCCCAGAAGTCTAGCTCTCCCTAACCTCGTGGTCTAAGGGCTGCTTCCTGGGGGCCCGCTGGGCTGGGGTGGGGTGGGGTGGGAGGGGCCCCCTCTGCAGGGGGAGTGCTCACAGGCACCTTGCACTCTGCCAGGCCTCAGACCTAACCTTGCTGGGAGGTCTCGGGGTGCAAAGCATAAGGGTGACCTGGGTCCTCTCTGGTCAGCAGCCAGCAGGTGAGGCCTATGGCTGGAGCCTGCCCTGCTGGGGGAGGGACGGGGGGGGGCGCCCCAGAGCTGGGGATCAGCAGCCTCCCCCTTGCCTCCGAGGGCAGCCACCCTCCCCAGTGCCCGGGAGTGGCCCTGGTCCCCAGGGGGCACAGAGAGCCTGGAAGCGAGGCCGGGGAACCCCACCCCAGCCCAGCTCCTGGGAAAGATAGGGTTTGGGGGTGGAGGGGGACAGACCCTGGAAAGCAGTGGATGGGCCCTGGGGCTGAGCTGCCGGCATGGCACCCCTCCAAGGGCGACACTCACCTGAGGGCCTATGAGCCAGGCGGGGAGCGCCTTCTCCTTTCAGGGCGACCCCAGCAGGCGCTAGACTGGACCCGGGCAGTGGGAGCCACGTCGGGGTTCGAATTCCAGGAGCAGCTGAGGAGGTGGAGGGCGGAGAAGGCCAGACACCCAGCTGGTTTCTGTGAAGCCGCTGGGTCCTGCTTCTCCTTGGGCCTCGTTGGCCGAGCGCCCCCTGCTCCCCGGCCTCCGCTCGCTGGGGGTCTCGGGGCAGCTCCTTTATGACCAGGGCGCGGGTCCGAGCGCAGGTCCCGGGGACACACGGGGGAGCGGCTCAGCCCTGACCCCTTCCCTGCAGCCTCAGGTTCCCGCCGAGGTGGCTGCGAGTCTGCAGCCGCCAGGACCCTGGTTCTCCAAAGGCGCGGGCTCGGGCCTCCGCTTCTTTGCAATTCGTTCCTGAACCCCAGACAGAGACTGAGGGTTCCCACGGTTCCCACGGCCCCCACGCCCCGCGCAGCAGCCCTGCGGTGCCCGGCACGGCCTCGGCCTCCTCGGGCGAGGGCAGCGGGCCCAGGAGCCGGGGTGGCTCCCGCCCTCCTCCACCTGCTGCGCGGCCTTCCTCCCTCCCTCCCGACCCGACACACCTGGGCCCTGAGCGGGGGAGTGTCCGGGAGGCCCGCTTCCCGGAGGTGCCCCGCTCGGGGGGAGCCCGCCTGGGACTCACCCGGGGCCGGAGGCCGGAGGGAGCGCGCAGGCTGCCCCCGGGGAAGCGGTCAGCGAGGTGCGGGACGCCCCGTGTGCGGTGGGCTGCCCCGCGCCCTCCTCGCCGCAGCTCCGCCCGGACCCGGGCGGCGGCTCTGAGTGTCCCCCGCCGGCCGGCCAGGGCAGCGGCGAGCGCGGAGCTGGCGACGTTGGAGCCGCTGAGCCCGGAGCGGCGGCGGCGGCGGCTCCGCGTGGGGAAGGGGCGGGGCGGGGCCCGGAGCCCGAGGGGGCGGCCCGGAAGGGGGCTTCGGAGGAGCCGGGTTCGGCCAGGGCGCGCGGACCCCGACACCCCCCCTGGGCGCCCGCGGATCGCGGGGGGGTGGTGGCGGGGACCCAGGGGACCCGGGGAGAAAGGCGCGCCGGGACCCCGGGGCACCCCAAGCTGTTTCCTCGGCACCCAAAATGCAGGAAAACGCAGCAAAACCAGCCGGACCCGCGTCGGGACTCGGGGCGCGCGCTGCCCCTGCAGCCGGGGAACCGGAGGGCGAGCGCGGCCCCGGGCGGGGCGGGATCGGCCGCACCACGCGACGCTGGGAAGGTGGTGGTGGTGGGGGGGTGTTCCCCCTCGCCTCCGGGGCCACCCGGGTCCTTTTAAAGCGTCCGGGGTGCGGGGCCCCGGGCGGGAGCGCCCGGCCCGGAATGTCTTCTTAAAGGGCCAGCTCCGAGCTGCGCGGAGGAGGCCGGGGTGGGGGCGGGGGCGGGGGCGGGGGGCGGGGGGCGGGGGAGGCGAGGGGAAGCCCGGGACCGGCCCGCGGAGGGCCCCCCAATCCCGCGCCCCGGCGGGCGGGCGGGCGGCGGCGCGACGATGAGGATGATGAATTCATGGCAAAGTTTTTTTGGCCCCGGCGAGGGGTGTCAGATGGAGCGCTGTGTGCGCATGTGCGAAGGTGTCCAAACTGACAATGCTGGGGCGATGAAGATAGTGTGCGGCCGCCGCTGGGCGCGGGGCGGCGGAGGAGCGGCGAGGGGCTCCGCCGGCCGGCACCATGCGATCCAAGGCGAGGGCGCGGAAGCTCGCCAAGAGTAAGTGTCCCGCTCGGTCCGCTCGGCCCGGGCCGCGGGGCCGGGGCGCCGGGAACAGGCAGGGGGTGCGCGCCCCAGGCTCCCTCCCGGCCCCCCGAATCGCCGGCGCGGCTCCCGGGGAAGGAGAGGGTGTGTGTGTGTGTGTGTGTGTGTTGGGGGGGGGGGCGCCGCTCCGCCTCCCGCGCTCCGGGGCAGCCGGGTTCGGCGCAAAGGGCTCGGGGCGCAGGGCCGCGCGCTCCCCGAAGGCGCCGGCCCCCTCCTCGCCGAACCCCCTCCCTCCAACCCCCCCTCCCCATCGCCGGGCACTCGCGCCCGGGAACCCGAGGCGCGCGGTGGGGGCCGGGGAGGGGGGCGGCGGGGGAGGGCCGGGGCGGAGGGGAGCGGAAAGCGAAAGTTAGCGAAAAGTTGCCGAAAGGGGAGAGAACTTTTCCCTCCGCGCTGGCTCTCCCCTGTCTCTCTCCCAGCGGCTCGCGGTCCCGGGCAGACCGCGTTGGGAATAGCGGGCGCTAGAGCACCGCCCTGGGCGTCCCCGCCGGCCGGGCGCGGAGAGAGGGGGGACCCCCGGACCGGAGGGGGCGCACGAGGGGGCGCGGGCGGGGTGGCCGCAGCCTCTCCCGGAGCAACACGGAGCCGTTGTCCGGGGCTCGGCGCCGCGGCCGCCGCCGCGGAGCGCGTTCCCAGCGGGTGCCCCGCGCGGCGGAGGGCACTCCCTCCCCGAGGCCGGCCCGGTGTCCCCGGCCTCGGTGTCCCGGCCCGGCCGCCTCCGCCTGCGCCCTCCGCCGCCTGCGCCCTCCGCCCCGCCACGACCCGGCGGCCCCGGCCCCCGCGAAGCCGGCCGGGGACGGGGCTGCCCCGGCGAGAGCGCCCGGCTCGGCTCTTACTTTCTCTTTCGCTGCGTCTCCGTTGCGCCCGGGCTCCGCCGCCTCCGAGTCCCCGCCGCCGCCGGTCTGGCTCCGCCGCCGCCGCCGCCGCGGGCCGGGCGCTCCCGCCTCCGGCACGGCCGCCCGCAGCCCCCCCACGGACCTCCGGCGTCGGCGCCATCGGCCCGCGGGGACCCCCCCTCTCCGGGGCCCGGGGCTTCGGCCCAAGAGAGGCGGGCAGGTGGGGGCGGCGGGCGAGTGCGGCTCCCGCAGCCCCGGCCCAGGCCCGGGTGCAGCGAAGCGGGGAGCGCCGATCAGAGCGGAACCCGCGCCGCCCGCTCCCGCCGCCCCCTGTTCTCCGCCCATCGCCGGCCCCCGGGCGGAAGGGGAGCCTGGCCCGCTGCCCCCGGAGCTCTGCCCGACCACCCTCCGCCCACCCGCCCGCCCGTCCCCGGCCTGACCCCGCCGGCCCGGCCTCGCTGCACCAGGGCCAGCGCCGAGCGGGAGCCTGGGGGGGGGGGGGGCGGGCGGACACTCGCCACCGTGTTCGGAACAAGTTCTGTTCCCGGGTTCGGAATGGGGCCCAGCGCGCAGCCGGACCGGCGACCGAAACGTCCTAGGCGCAGCCCCAGGCCCCGTGGGTCCCGCCGGGGGGGAAAAGCAGCCCCGGCTCAGGCAGGAGGCCCGGGACCCTGAGACCCTGCGCGCCCGTTGGGGGGGGGGGGCTTATCGGGAGCGCCCTCCCAGCCAGCCTGCTGCCCCCCGCGATCCTGGCCTCGGCCTCCCCCTGGCCTCCGGTGCCTCCCTGACCTCTGGCCCCTCTTGGTGCGAACGAGGCCTCCGTTTCTCTGCTGGCGGAGCTGGCCCAGCGCTCCCTGCCTCCCTGCGGGCGTGGGGGTGCACGTGTGTGTGCAGTTTGAGAGCTATGGGTGTGTGTGTGTGGGGGGGTCCCTGGATGCTCAGCCGGGCAGCAGTGACCACCTCCTCAGGGCTTTCGCTGCAAGCGAGAGGCAGCTGAGAACGTCCCACGGGCCGCGGGTCAGGCGGCAGCTCCGTCCTCTCCTCCAGCAGGTGGAGAAGGTGGGGCTGGGGCAGAAGGGCCGGCTGTGCTCAGCCTGGAGAGGTGCCTGGCGGTGCCCCGCCGCCCACAGGAGCCGGAGGCCCAGGCTGCGGAGGGGATCAGGAGTGCAGCGCTCTTGCTTTGGCTCCTGGGTGAGGACACGCATCCTGAGCATGTCCCTCAGGCCCAGCCCTCGCTGGAGCGGGCAGCAGGGCCGGCAACCGGGGAACCCTCTCTCTCTCTCCGGCCGGCCCATGAGCCAGGGCGCTGTCCCCGCAGGCCCAGGAAGGCGGTCGCCGGCCCTGCACGAAGCACAGGTCTGGCTTCGGAATTCAATGTCAGGAACAGTGCTTCGCGCAGATGGGGGCGTCCCTGGGGACCCGACCCCATTACTCGCATCTGAGGCAGGGGCAGCGGCAGTGCCTGCATGGACCCTCCCCTCCAGGCCGCCTCCCAGCGGGGGTCAGGGCCCCGTCTGAAGGGAGAGGTCAAGGTTACAGCACGAGTGTGCAGGGCTGGGTGGCGGCGCCTGCAGCCGTGCGTGCTGGGCAGGGGAGGACGGCCAGGTCAGTGGGTATGACCCCCCTGACACAGAGCTTGGGGAGCTGTCCTCTTCCAGGGGACCCTCAATGCCAGCCCGCATGCTGGTAGCACCTGGAGGGGGCTCACCCCACCCTGGGGACTCGAGTTTTTCAAGAGCAGAGGCCCCAGGCACCCAGGCCTGCCCTTCAGCTGCTGGGGACCCACCACGACTTCAGCCTGTGTGGGAGGCAGGGGCGGTGCGGGCTCAGGTGGCCCAGGCCTCCCTCCCACAGGCCGGCCTGCCTGCCTTGGCTGCCGGGGGCGGGGGAAAGGGAACCGTCCCTGCCCCCCACCTCCCCACGCAGTGCCTGAGAACAGCTTTGTTTCCGCCTCTGTTGTGAGCCAGGTGGGAGGTGTGTGTCTGTGGGGGGGTCCCCACAGCCGCAGTGCCCTCCTGACCTCTGTGCTTGGGGGTGGGGGAGGATGGGCCGGAGACTGAGGGACGGTGCCGAGCCAGGGCCTGACCCGCATGTGGGTGACACCCCGTGTCTCGGACACACCACCTTTCTCAGCTCTGGTGTGCTGTCCTCAGAGTGCCGGCCGCCAACCCCTGGGAGTGCGGGGGCTGCTGCCTCGCCTGGACCAGCACCTTGAGGGTCTCCTGTGTGCAGATGTGTGCGGCCGGCCGGGGGGCAGCGGGGCTGGAGGCTGAGCGCCCGGCCGGTGCCCGCCCGTCTCCCCGTGAAACAGGCCGGGCCGCGTCCCCAGGGGCCCGGCCTTCTCCCCGCTCCGGCCGGCCGCCCCGTCCACAGGCCCTTGCCCCTGAGCCAGGACTCGGCCTCCCGTTTGGAGATCCGCAGCCAGTGCCCCAGGAGGAGCCGCCCGCCCGCTTCAGGCGAAAGCACCGGATGAGGCGGAGGGCGGGGGCAGGGCTGGCGGCCAAGGCCAGGTGCCCCGCGGGGCGCAGGGGCCGGAGGGCACGGATTTCCCCGGCGGCGGGAGTGCGGCGGCCGAGGCCTGCAGGGGAAGGCGGGGTGGCCGAGTCCCGGCGGCTCAGCGGCCTGCGGCGGCCACCCGGCAAGGGCACCTCGGCTTTCCGGGGCCGGGCACAGCCCTCCTCCGCGCCGGCGCCTCCCGTCTGCCCCCCGCTTTCGCAGAGCGGCAGGCTGGGCCACCCCCGCCGCAGCCCTGGGCTGCCGGGCCCCTGCGTCCCCCCTCCGGGCGGGCGGAGCTCGCGGGGCCAGGGACCTGCTCCCCGTTGCCGTTCGGAGGCCGGGTGCTGGCGGCGAGGCCCGGGGTGGGGGGCTCCCCCCTCCGATGGCCCCCGGGGGGAGGCGAGCCAGCTCTCTGGACCACTTCGGGCGCGATTAGCCCCCTGTTTTATTCAATTAGGAGGCAATTAGGGAGCCTTGGGGGGCTGGGCTGGTAATTAAGGTGCTGTGTAATTAGAGTTTCAACAAAAAATTACCCGGGATTAAAAATCCTTTCAGGGATTTCGTTTAAAAATTTCAAATGGCGCTAAATGCCGTTTATCAGGGTCTGAATCAAACCCTGTAACAAGTCCTGGACGGAGCGGCAGCTCGGGTCTTGGGGGGAGGGACTTCGGGCTCCGTCAGAGAGAGACTTCCCCCGGGGAAGGGAGCAGGGAGCACGGGGAGCCGCGGTGCCTGGCAGCGGGGATCGGGCGGCCGCTGGCCCGGGCTGGGGCGGCTGCCGCCGGTTCCGACGGCGTTTGCCGACTGGGGTGTGGGGCCCTGGCCCGGAGCGGCGGCTCCCGGTTCCCCGCACAGAAAGTTAGGGCCAGTTTCGATGCGGGGCGAGCAGCCGGCCCGGGTCCCACCCCCAAGGGCTTTGCCGGTTAGCTTCCAGGACCGATAGGGTCCCTCCCCCCACCCCCTTTGGACCCTGGCTTAGTCCCCGCAGGGAGGTGGGGTGGGGCGGGCCCGGACCCCATTCTGAGCTGCTTCTCGGACCCCGAGTGGCTCAGAGGGGCGAGGGAACCCCTGAGCTGGAGCCGGTCTAGGTCGGGCGGTGAGGGGTGGGGGAGGAGGTGAGGGCGGGGGCCTGGGGGAGGGTGGGGTCAGGCTTTCTGGGGTTGACCCCGCCTCCCGGGGCTGCTCAGCCAGCCCAGCTCAGGTGGTGGCGGGCCTTGGGCCTGGGCTCCACACCGCACACCTGTCTGCGGGGAGCCGGGAGCCAGCAGCAGCCTGAGCCCTGCCCGCCCTCCCCGCCCACCTTCAGGCTCCCTCCGAGGCTCCGTGGCTGGCGTGGGAGAGAGGGCCCCAGCCCCTCCCTGCCCTGGGGAGGGTGCAGTGTGGCTGCTGGCACCACCTTTAGGGGTAAGACACCAAGGCCAGACACAGAGAGGTCAAGGAGCACAGGCAGGTCACACAGCAAGTTCAGGCTGCAACACCCGTCCCCCGTCCCCCCCGTTTCTTGTTTAGCTCCCCCCCACACAGCAAAAAGCAGGTATCTCGGCAGGACGTGTCTCTGATGGGCCTGTTGGCTCTCAGCGTTTCCCAGGGCCTGTTCGCTGGCCTTCTCCAAGCTGGTCCCTCCTCCTCCCGCTCTGGCCTCTCTCCCGCCCGCCCGCCCGCCCGCCCCCCCCCCCTCCCCAGGCTGGCAGGAGCCTGGCCCCCGCCTCCTCTGCCTCCCCTGCCTCCTCTCCGAAGGGCAGGTGCAGAACCCCCACGTAGTGTCCCTGCCCCAGCAAGTGCGGGAGGGGCGGACCGTGTCTGCTCCCCCTCCCCCCCCAAACCCCGAGGGAGGGCCCTCATCACGGCCCCTCCCCCAGGCCGTCAGGGAGAGGGGGGCCTGACCCCGGGAGGGAGCCGGGGCTACGGTCCCCGGTGCAGCCCGGACACGCGGCCGCCGATGCTCAGGCCAGGCCCGGCGGCCTTTCCGAACCGCTGGCTCCCTCGCTCGGCTCCTGTGGCCCGGGGCTGCCGAGGGGCGGCCGCTTGCTTCCTGCTCTGACCGCACCGGGCTCGGGGCCTCCCATCGGATCCGCTGTGGTCTGGGGGCGCCCGGCCGCCCGCCGGCCGGCCTCTGGGAGACTCCGCGGGACCGCGCAGCCCACAGACGGCCCGGCCGCGCCGCCAGGCGTATTTGTTTAAGAGTTAACATTCTGGGCAAAAGAGGAGGGCAGGCTTTGCTTATTTTATATCCACTATAACTATTTATGTCCATGAAAATTGGCTTAATTATATCAATGGAATGTTTCTTTTTCAATTCTGTGTGCAATTAGTCCATCTTGCCGGCTGCAATTTATTTTAATAAAAAAATAAACCGGCGGTGTGTTCAGTGCCCCGTCCCCCGGGGACAGCGGCGATTGGTGTGTTTAATTTCATTAACTACAATGCGGCCTACTGGAAAAAAAAAAAAAACACGTACGAAATCAGCTTTCTGCAGCTTAAACACTGGCGTTTGAAACAAATCATTATTGCATTAGCTGTCACCCCGGTAATTCTAGAATCCGAGGGAAAAAAACATATTACGGCTGTTTTCATAACCCTTTGCAGACGCACTGTTCACGTAATTTATAATCATCTGGAAACACGGTCGGGTCCCGGCGAACGTTCTGTCTCCTCTCCCGGAGGTTCCGGTTATCCGCGGTCTCACCTCCGACCCGAACCCTCATCCTTCGGGGGGCGGGGGGGAGGCGGGAGGCTGCCAGACACAGCCCTGGGGGCCGGGTCCCTGGTTCATCCCCTGCTCGGACCCACTGGGGCATCGGGAGCCGCGTCTGAGGTCCCTACACCCCAGGCCGAGGGGACCGGCGGTCTGGCGCTGCGGCAGGCACCCCAGGCACCCGCCTCCCCTCGGCCCTCAGTGGAGGGGGGCTCCGGGAACACACAGGGCCTGGCGGGAGCGGAACCTCTCATGACGGCGTCCCCGGCTCAGGCCTGGGGGCGGAGCGGCCTGCTGGGCGATGCCATCTCGGCCGCCCGGTCTGAAGCAGCACCAGTGGCCGGCACCTGCTCCCTGAGCGCCGAGCTGCCAGATCCGCCGGGTCAGGCCGCTGCTCCGAGGCTGTGCACCTGCCGCCTGCACCGTGGAGCTGGGTGCAGAGGGGGCGCCTGTGTGCGCGTGTGTGTGTGTGCGCGCGTGCATGTGCATGTGTGTGCGTGTGTGCATGCATGTGTATGTGTGTGCATGCGTGTGTGTGTGCGTGTGTGTGTGCATGCACGTGTACGTGTGCGTGTGGGGGTCAGCTTCACCCGTCGAGGCCCTGGCCTGGCCTGGCCTGACGCTGCGGCCCGGAAGGCAGGAGTTGGGGGGAGGGCCCTGCTCTGTTGGGCGTGCGGCTGGAGATGGTTAGCGGGGCCCAGGGAGGGGTGCCGTCTGTCGCCTCTGGTTCTGAGATGTGCCCCGAGGAGGCGGACAGAGGACCCTCTGCTGCAAGGCCCAGCCTCGTGCCGCCGGCCTCCGCCCCCTGCAGGCTCCCGGGCGGCCTCTGGGGCTGACCCCTGCCCATGCCTGCGTTGCACCCGAGGGCATGAGCGGGAAGCAAGGCCCTCTGTGGCTCGGTCTGAGGCCGGGGCCAGGGCTGCTGTCCGTCC
Source organism: Antrozous pallidus (assembly GCA_027563665.1). Taxonomy (NCBI): domain Eukaryota; kingdom Metazoa; phylum Chordata; class Mammalia; order Chiroptera; family Vespertilionidae; genus Antrozous; species Antrozous pallidus. The sequence goes on from CM050508.1 coordinate 212,942,448, forward strand.
ACGTGGGGGCGCGGAGAGGTCCCCCAGTCTCCCGGGGGGTCGCCAAGGGGCTCCCACAAACGTGCTTGGTCATTCCTGGCTGAAGGAGGACGACCCCTCGCCCCGCCGCTTGGTGCCGACGCACCTGCCTGCGGGCAGGTGGCCCTGCTTCTCCTGCGACACGTTTTCGAAGCGGGGAGGTATGGGGAGAGGTGCTGGGAGGCTCACTGTTTGGGGGTGGAAGCCCCTCCTGCTGCTGCTGAGGAGGGCGGCCGGCGGGGCCGGACAGGGGCCGCTGGGCCGGGTCTCCCCCGTTTCCCTGGCTCGGGGACCGGGCCCCAGCAGACCCGACCTCCCCGTGGCCGGGGCAGGTCCCGGGCTCCGGTCTGCGTTCCGGCGGGCGCGCTGCCGGTGAGAAGCCGGTGGCTTTGTCTCCGCTCCGACTTTAGAAAAAAGAACAAAGCCAATCTCAGTGCAAACAGCACCGCCGGCCCCCCCGGGGCCCCATGCCTGCCTTCGCCGCGAGTCGCTGGCCAGGACGCTGGGTCCACTCCGCCCCGGCTGCCGGGTCCCCCGCGTGGAAGCGGGCGAGGGCGGCGTGGGGAGAGTGTGGCCGGAACTCGGCCGCAGCGCGGGAACAGGGAGCCTTCCCCGGCCTCCAGCGGGCAGGGCATGACCGCGCGGAAGGTTCTGGAGGGTCCCGCAGGGGGTGTGCATGCTGAGGGCTCTTGCCTGGACCGTGAGGGCCGGGGGGCGGGAGTTGAGGGAGGCGTATGGCAGGTGAGTCCTGCTCCAGGGGGAGCTCAGGGCGGTGGCCAGACTCGCTGCTTCTCCGGACGCAGAGCCGTGTGCCCTTGGGGGGACCTGTGTGGGGACCTGTCTTGTGTGGTCCCAGTCTCCCGACCTTGACCTTCGTGGGGGCCCTGCAGGGGGGCACCCACCCCCAGCCCCGTCTCTGGCTGCGGCCGCCCAGGCGTCAGCACCATGGAGCCTTGCCGCCACCGCCAGACTGTGGGGTTCGCTGAGGGCTCCCCGATTCTTGCCTCATGGCTCAGGTTCCCCTTCTCCAACTTGGAGACCGGTGTCCGGTCCGTTCCGGCCCCTCTGCCGTGTAGCCGGTGGTGGTTGTGCCCGAGGCAGGCTCCCTCTACTGCCCCCTCCCGCCCCCTCGGCCGTGCCAGGCCCTCCCGTCCCACCGCCGCCGCCGAGGCTTCGACAGCTGTTGGCATCTGCCCACTCCTCCTCGTCAGAGCCTCCCTGTCTCTGGGGGAGGGGGCGGGGGGTTCGGATTGTCTGTGGTCGGGGCAGATCCAGTCCCCCCTCCCCCATCCTTTCGTCTCTGTCCCTGGAGCCCAGCACGGCGCCCGTGGGCCTACTGTGTGCAGGCTCCCGAGACTGAGGTGAGGGTGCGGGCAGCGGCGGGGTGCTGGGCCGGGCAGGGGGGCGTTCGCGGGAAGACGGGGTCTCACCCCGGCGCTCTGGGCCGTGGCTCCTCGCTGGGCAGCGGGTGCTGACCCGGAGTCCAGGCTGCTGTGCAAGCTGTGGGGAGGGGGACAAAGCCAGCCCAGGCCACAGGACCCTCCGCCCGGCACCTGGGGGACCCCAGCTCTCCCCACCCCCGGCCTGGCCTCTGCAGGTGGCGGGGTCGCCAGACCCTCGGCTCAGTTTCCGATGAGCAAGGCCGGGGCGGGAGAGAGGCTGGAGGAGGCGGCGTTGCGGGCTTAGCTTCTGCCTCTCTCTCTCTCTCTCTCTCTCTCTCTCTCTCTCTCTCTCTCTCTCATTTACATTCAGTGGCTCATGTGCGATCCACACCGCCTTCCCCAGCCCCTCTGGCAGGGAGGCTTGGCAGCCATCGGCCCGGGAAGGAACGCGGGTGGACCCCTCAGGACGGGACGGAACCAGCCTGGCACCCTCCCCCTGACACAGGCTGAACCCACAGCCACAGCCGGCCGGGGCCGCGCCGAGTGAACACGGGTGTGCAGACCGCCCCCCCTCGCCGCCCCCGCGGCCGGGCCCAGGCTGGGGCCGGGTTCCCAGTGTGGGGACGTGCAGGAGGCAGCCGGTCCGTGATTCTCTCTCGTCGTTCCGTCTCTCTCTCCCTCTCCCTCTCCCGCCCTCTCTGACATCAATAAAAACAGAAAACGCTCGGACACTGGTGTCTGCGGGGGGTGGGGCGGGGGGGCTGTCAGGGCCGGTGAGGAGCCGTTAGCACAGCCTGGAGATGGGGCTCGAGGAGACCCCGGGTTGGGGGGGGCATGGACAGCCGGGCTGGTCAGTCCTCGTTGCCGGCTGCTCCTCCGCGGCCCTGGGTCAGGCACCCCTCCCTGACCCTGTGTGCCCTCGGGCGCTGCTCCGTCTCCCAGGCCCAGAATGAGGCCACTCCCCGCCGTCCCGGGTCCCAGAGGGCGCCCCCACCCCCGTCCGGTCCCGGGAGAGCGGGGTGGTGAGCCCCCGCCGTGGGGGAGGCCGGCACAGCCGCCCGGTGCTGTGTGGACACAGTTTCCAGCCCTGCGTGGGAGTGGCTGCGGGTCCCTCCTGGCTCCCTGGCTGCTCGGCCCCTGGGCCTGGCGTTGGGGTGAAACCGCGGGACCCTGCTCTCGGGCCCGGAGGAGCCACAGGCTATGGGGGCCCTGGGGGGGCAGGGAGCTTCCTGCCTGCAGGGCGCCTGCGATGGGAGGCCCTGGGGGCTCTGGGCTGCAGCCCTCCCACGCCTGCCCCCCCCCGCCCCCGGGATCCTGGCTGTCCCTGTATCTCCCCCCCAGCTGCCCCTGCCCGTCCGTCGCCCCAGCCCCCCGTCCCGGAAAGCCCTGCGTTTTGGAGGCGCGTGGGAACGGGGCTGCCTCCTGGGCCAGAGCGGATGCTGCTCCGGGGAAACCCGGCCCTTCGCCCGGTTTAGTGTGCAGGGATGGTCCTCGGAGAGTATGCAGGCGTGGTCACGTGTGTGCACGCATTCTGCGTGGCCACACACGTGGAGTGCTCTGTCCACATGCGTGTGTGCAGGCGTGGGCCTGAGGTCTGAGACCCGCCATGGGCTTTTTTGTTTTGTCAGTGACATTGCTGCTTTTTGCAAAGGGCACACCCCTCACTGCCCTCACCTCGCTGCCCCCACCTCGCTGCCCCCACCTCTGTAGCCGCAGCCAAGCAGCGGCCGAGAAGGGAGAAGAGACAAGTTCACAGGCGGGGAGAGGGCGGCTGCGAGCACTTTCCTGTCACTGACCCCCAGAAGACGGAGACAAGGGGGGCAGGGAGGGACTGGCCCCCCGGCGCTCACGGTCGGGGGGCGGGGGGCGGGGAGGAGGCCTGTGGAAAGGGACAGGCTCGGCGGCCAGTGTCGGGTTCCGAGACAGTGACGTGTCTGTGTGTGAACATGTTAAACGGCAGCCGGGCCTGGGGGCTCCCGGTGACGGAGGGAACACACGTGCTCGCCGCCTCTGCCTCGGCCCCGCGCGGCCCGGGAGCCGGCGTCTCTGTCCGCGGCGGGAGGAGAAGCCTCTGGCAGAGCCGTGTTTCCCTAAGCGGTTCGGTTTGAGTTTTAAGTCAGACCGGCGGAGACAGGGCGGCTCCTGGCGTCCCCCAACGTGCCCTCGGCCTCGGCGCTGGCCAGCCACATGGTCTTGGCACCTGCCTGCCCCCCCGCACCACAGCCCGGCCCACGGCAGACTTCCCCCGGCCGCCCCCCGCCCCACGGGGCCCGTCCCCGGGCAGAGGCCTGGCTCCGGGTCCCAGGCTCCTTCAGGCACTCGGACCCTGAGCAGCAACCGGTGGCCGGGGTGGTGGGAGGGTTCCTCAGGCCCAGAGAGTCCCCCTCTCTGACGAGGAGCCGGGGGAGATGGGGGTCCCGTGCCTCCCGCACCCCCCCCCCAGGCAGACTCTCCCGCGTTCAGGGCTCCCGTGTGTGAGCGTGTGAGCCGCGGGGCGGGCTGCGGGGGAGCGTCCTCGGGAACAAAAGGGCCGGAGAAACGGGGGGCAGGGAGCCGGCCTGAGGAGGGGGGGGGGGCTCCGGTTTCAGGGCTCAGAATCAGGACCGTGGAGAGCGGGGGCCCCCCCGTCTTAACTTTCGCTGCATCGGAGGTGTTAATCTTACCTCCAGAGGTTAGATAAAGCCGCTGGGGCCGCCGCGCTATTGAATCTCACCCGCTAATTACTCGATCGCCCCGGCGGCCCGGCCCCCGGGCCCGCTGGCAGCCGGATAAGGCATCTTTCTTCGCCGAGTCTCTCTTTCCCGGTTTTGGGTTGCCTGCGGTCCTGACAGACTACCCTCGTTCAAAGGGGAGGGGGTGCGCCGGCCACGGCGAGGGCGAGGGTGAGAAGGCTGCCCCTGGGGAGTCCCCCCTGACCCGCAGACTCCCCACGGGGGGCGTGGAGGAATGTGGCCTCGCTGTTTTCGGACAAAGAGCCCCCCCGCCCCTTTTCAGGGCGGAAGAATGCCGGCCTCGCCTGGGCCTGCGGCGGGCGGAGCGGCGGAGCGGTCTGGGGAAGGGCATGGGGACCCCAGGGGCGGTTCTAGGCCTCCTGGGAAAACGTGACCCCCAGCAGGCGGCAGGCACAGGGCCCTGTGGGGACGGGAGTGCACCTCGGGGCCTTTGACCTTCACAGAATCGATAGGAGGAGAACCGGAGCGAACCCCGCTTTCTGCCGGCACCCCGGGGCAGAGGCCTAGGGTGCTGGGGCAGGGGCAGGGTGGCGATGGGCCGAGGCTGCTGCTGCTCCCCCAATTCCAAGTGGGGTGAGCGGCTCCATCGCCTTAGCCGATCTTGGACCAGCCACAGGGACCTCCTGCCCACCTGCCGGCTGAGGGTGTGGGTGCCGGGGTGGGAGGCTGGCCCCCGGGCTCCCCGTCACCGGGCACGGGGGGAGTACGGCGAGGAGTGGGGAGCAGGGTGGCCGCCCGGGGCTCCACCCAAAGGGAGGTTTTCTGCTTCCTGAGATCTTCAGCAGCAGGCCGGCCTCCTGCGGGGCCCCCGACAGCCTCCGCAGGCCTGCTTGATGGACCAGGGGGACCATGGCCCCCCTCAGTCTGGGGTGCCCCTGGGCCCAGGCTGAGCCACACAGGACGGGTGCAGAGAAGCAGGGCACCTGGGCCTACTGGACCCCAACTTCAGAGGCGGCTGAGGCTGAGGGTGAGATGGGTTAGGGCAGGGATGGGGTTCCAGGGGACACCCTTGACCCCCGGTCAGGGATGGGGTTCGAGACACGCCAGCTCCTGGGCTCCGTCACCTCTGCTGGGTCACACAGAGCAGAGCCGTTGGCGACATCACACGAGACCTGCGTGTTTGGTGGGGGCGAGCCTGGGCCCCATGCGCTGTGGCCCCACTTTCTGTCTCCCCCACCCCGGCCCCCCGTTTCTGACAGGCTGGGGCGGGGCTCAGGGAGAGGCCTGGGCCTCGGAGGGAGGTGACCTGGAAGGTGGTGGCTGCAGAGATGATGCGGGCGAGGCTGTCATTGTGAGCAGCTACTTAGGGCTTCTGGAACTTTCTGGAACTTTCAGTGTGGCCGGCAGATTGACAGGCTCGCAGGGAACGACGCTGTGATGGGTTGAGAGCAAGCATATCTGAGCGGCGGGGTCCTTTTCCGTCAGCCTGGCCCCGGGCACAGGCATCGGCCGCGTGGGGGGGCAGGGGGTTTCTGGGTGATGGGGCGGTGGGTGCCGGGGTGACGGGGCGGGTGCTGGCCCTGTCTTTCGGGGTGTCTCCTCGTCATTGTGAGAGGTCTCCGATATCACCCAGGGGACACCTTGGGGCTCCCGGGGGCCTACGGAGTAACGGGGCCTCTGTAATCAGTGTGCACACACGTGTGACACGCATCCACACAGGAACACACACACACGGATGCAGGCACACAGAGCGCACGTGTGTAAGGCACGCACGCACATACAAACGCACACACGTGTACACACAACCAACACCTGTACCGTGCACACTCACACCAGTCACACAACACAGTGCGTATATGCGCAACCCATACACACGTGTGCACAATGCACGCACACACGCGCGCGCACACGCACACACGCACATGGAGCGCTCTGTGCACACAGACGCGACGCCACGAGCCACACTCTGGCTTCCGTCTTGGACCCCTGAGGGGACGGGCACGCGGCCCGAAACGGAGCCCACGCTGACGGGGTCCCACAGGCTCGAGGGGCGAGGGGGGCGGAGCGGGGACGGCAGGGTCCGGCTCCGCCGGGGCTCCCTGCGGGGGGCGGCTGTCCCTCCTCCCTCGTCCGGGTGGGGTCCAGGACCCCCGGGGGGCGGCTGTCCCTCCTCCCTCGTCCGGGTGGGGTCCAGGGCCCCCGGGGGGCGGCTGTCCCTCCTCCCTCGTCCGGGTGGGGTCCAGGGCCCCAGGGGGACGGCTGTTCCTCCTCCCTCGTCCGGGTGGGGTCCAGGGCCCCCGGGGGGCAGCTGTCCCCTGGGTGGGGCAGGCCCCGTCTCCGCCAGCACAGGCTGGACCGCTGGATCTGGTGTCAGGGACCCAGGGGCAGGGGCACGGGGTCCCGTCTGGCCCTTTCAAAGGGACATTCGATCTGAACCGGGGGCCGGTAAGGAGACTCCGCGGGCCTGCGGGGATCAGACGCTCCGGGCTGCGCGGGGAGAGCCGGCTCTGGCAGGAGGCCCCTCGGATCAGCTGCCCCCTTGGGAGGCGTGGAATTCGGGGCCGGGGCCACGCCGCAGAGCGCTCACGCGGGCCTCCGGTAACCCGGCCGCTCTCTGCTCCCCGCTGCCGCCGAAACCCGAGGTGCAGTGGGGAGGAGCCGCTGGCCCCGGACACCTGAGCGGGAGGCCGGTCCTCCGCCCTCGCCCCTGGGAATCCCCGCCCGGCCGCCAGCGGGCCCTGCACCGGGGGCTGCGCCTGCCCCGCACAGCCGCCTCCCTCTCCAGCCGGCAGTTTGGGGGGGTCCTGTGTGAACCCCGCGGCAGAGGGGGACAGGGCGGAGGCCGGCGGCTCCTGGCGCAGTGGGCGAGCTCATGTGGCGCCAGCGGGACCCTCTGTCCTGCCCGCTGCGTCCCCCCCACTCACTCCCCCTTTGCCAGCGGACGTGGGCACAGGGAGCCGCTCTGGGGGCCGGTGCCCCGGGCTCACCCCCGGCCCTCCAGGATGTGACTGCAGGGGGCAAACGTACGCAGGTGGCACTGCCTCCTGGAGGAGACGGGGTGTCGGCGGGTCCCCCCCCCCCCCGGGGGGGCTCGGAGGGCGCTTGGGAGGGAGGACCGGAGGGCAAGGGCCTGGCTGGGCAGGGTCACCCCGAAGGTCAAGGTGAAGCTTGGTCCACCCAGCAGGGCCCGGAGGACCGCGGTTTGTGGACTCCAGAACTCGCTGAGCTCGGTGCGCAGCCGCGGGGGTGGAGCGGGAGGAAGACCTGACCCCGATCCGGGGGGGCTGTCTGCACCCCGCTCTGACGGGGGGCCCCCGGGCGGCGTAGCTTTGGGCTCAGACAGACCGTCGTGCCTCCTGTCGCCGCGGGGCTGTGAGCGCTGGCTGGCTCTCCGGGCGACCGTCCCGTCCCGCCTGGCAGGCGGGGGACCCACACGTGCGGCTGTGATCGCACCGGGAGCCGGCCTGTCCTTCTCTGCCGGAAACCAGTGTCTGTCTCCCCCGAGCTCACGCCGGGGGGGCCCCGGGCGCCGGGGCCGCCGGTCACAGGGCAGGCAGCAGCGGGCTGGGGCAAGGTCTCCCAGGCCTGTGGGGGCCCCAGGAGGGCAAGGCTGTGGGACGTCCCGGGCCCGGAGCGTGTCCGGCCGAGAGGTGGCTCTCCGTGCGCTGTGTTGGTTGGCGGGGGGTCTGCGGGCGGCCGCTCCGGGCTCTGAGGCTGCCCGTGCCCGGCCACAAGCCTGCGGGCCTTCAGCTCGGCCTGGGGGGCCTCCACGGGTGCCGTCGAGCGTCATGGAGTCCTGGGCGCCCGGCAGCCCCTGCCCCTGCGCCCTGCCCCTGTGCTCACCTCCAATCGCTTCCCTCAGGGGGCCAGGGGGGGAACCGAGGCACGCTCAGGGTGTGCGGTGCCCCCGGAAGCCTGTAGGCACGGAGCAGACATGGGGCCTCGGAGCCAGGGTGCCCGCTGGGTGCGGGGCGTCGCCGGTGCCGACCCCCAGGCTCCGTGTCCTGGCAGCCCCGGGTGACTGCTGTGGGTGCCTGGCACTTCCTGTCCCGGGATGGAGGGGCCACCCCGACAGGCCGTCTCCCCGCCTGCCAGCCTGCCTTCCTCTGCCCCCCGGCGCCCGACCCACCTCGCACCCGGGCACCGCGGGCCTGTTGGGAGCAGGAGGGTCGAGGGGGGGCGCCCGGGGGCTCACGTGCCCACGCCGTGGCAGCGTGGACTGGCTCCCGTGGCGCCGGGCCGGGCACCGGAGCAGACCCTCTGTCGGGGGAGCCCCGTCTCAGCCCCCGCCGCCCCCGCCACCTTAGGGTGACTCTCCAGCTTCCTTTCGGAGACACAGAGGCTCCGGCTTCACCTGGCGCTTGTCCCCTTGACCTTGTGCTGCCGACGCTGACCGGACAGGGGACTGTGGAAAGGGGCCGCCGCCTGCGCCTCCGGGAGGGGGACCGAGAGCGAGGGGCTCCGCCCCCCCAGCACGAGGGGGGACACGGGGGACGCGAGGAAAGCAAAGCCAGGAAAAGGCAGAGTCCCGGGTCCCAGACTCACCTTGCGAGTTAGCAGCCAGGCCTGGAGCCTGCCCGGAGCTGCGCCCCCTCCTTGCAGGGGAGCTGGGGGGTGGGTACAGAGGGAGGGAGAGAAAGGGAGGCCTCACGTGGTGCCACCTTGGCCCCCCACACCCAGCGGCTGCAGCCGAGCCAGGTGTCTTCGGGCTGCAGAGATGGAGCCTGTAACCCAAGGCAGCACCCCAGCTCCCGCCTGGCGGCCCCCATCAGGGCCCGGAAGCCGGGCAACGCCCACACTCCCCCTTGAGGGCTGTGTGGGGGGGGCCTGCGGGGAAGCGCTGTCCACATCGGGGTCAGGCCTGGGGTCCTTCCTTTGCCCTTCGCAGGCAACCCAACCCCAAAGGAGGAACTTGACTCTGGGGCTTGTGGGCGGGAGTGAGAGCCGAGGCCCAGATGTGAACCGGGGCTGACGTTGTTTTCCTCTTGGGCAATTTTTTTTTTTCTCACGGAGGGTGCCCCGCCCGAGGCCCCATAAATCCGCGATTTCCAGACCATCAACCCCGAGGCCGCAGCCGCCCGCTCCCCTCTGCGCCGGCGGTTCTCCCCTCCGTTTTTTTTTTTTTTTTAAAAACAACCTTGAGATGCCTTTGGACACATCTCAGGCTGTTGACAAATCAATTTTCCGGGGAGGGAAACGCGCTTCTGTCGGCGGCCTCCCGCGTGCGTGCGGCGCGGGGAGATTAGGCTGCATTTCGCCGCGTGCTGCGCCCGCCCGCCCCCGCCGCCGCCTGCTCTCCGGCCTCCGCGCCCCAGTCTCTGTGCCTGGCCTCGCTGTTCCTCTCGCCTCCCCACGCCGGCCGCAGTGCGGAGATGTGTGAGGCTGAAGGTCTCACAGCGTCGCCCATTTTCTCCTGCTGGCGGCTCCCCGGCTGCCGACCTCGGCCGGCTCCCCGCGCAGCTGCCGCAGGAGCGGACTGTGGCTGGGAACCTTCTGGAGGAGAGGAGGGGGGGCCGTGGGGTGTCCTGGCCTCCAATCCGGGAGGTGGGCCTGGATCCCGCCGAGAGGCTGATCCTGAAACAGTCACCCCCTCCCGGGGCCTCCCCACATGACGGTTTGAGGGGACTGTCAGCTGGGCCCTGGGCTGGGGTGGGAGCGAGTGGGGGCATGAGATGCATTTACAGAACACACGCCCCCCCCATTTCCCCTCCTCCTGGGGGGGGGCAGGGCCTGAGGGACGGCACAGGCTGGTGGCAGGGTGAATGGACCTGGGGGGTGCCCGCCAGCATCGCCTCTGCCTGGAGAAGCCATGCGCGTGTTCCTGCCCAGCGGTCCCACACAAAGCCCCTGGCCGAGGGCGCACCGATCTCAGAGGCCATGGAGCCCCTGGCCCTCCTCGTGCTGCCCCGGGCCCTGGGGACCGCTGGGGACCCCTGTGTCCTCTGTGGAGCCCAGTCACACGAGGGTCTGTGAGCACTCGCTTCAGGCAGCCGATGGGGGCACCCACTGGGCCGCAGCCGTCCCTGCTCCGTGCGGGACGGTAAAACGGCCCAGGCCATGAAGCACAGGTTGTCCCACTGGCCTCTTCATGTGACGGCGTTTGCTCATTCAAGCAGTTGCCCCCGCAGACACCCTTCTCGGTGCACTTGCACCCCAAGTGGCTTGTTCCCAGGGAGCTGCTGCTGCAGAGAAAATCCGGGAGCCCCCTATCTGCGCTTGCACATCCATTCTTTCACTGGGTCTCCTTGGACATTTCCCCAAACCCAGGCTCTTCCCATGGGCGGCTCTTTTGATTTTAGGGAAACAGGAATACCTGCCTGTTGACTTGCTACCGTCCGAGTGACTGTGACCCAGGCTTAAACCACTCCACCCACCATCATCCATCCATCATCCATCTATCATTCATCATCCATCATCCATCCACCATCCATCCACCATCCATCCATCATCCACCATCCATCCATCATCTATCATCCATCCATCATCCACCCACCATCCATCCATCATCCACCCACCATCCATCCACCATCCATCCATCATCCACCATCCATCCATCATCTATCACCCACCCATCATCCATCCATCACCCACCCATCACCCACCCATCATCCATCCATCATCCACCCACCATCCATCCATCATCCACCCACCATCCATCCACCATCCATCCATCATCCACCATCCATCCATCATCTATCACCCACCCATCATCCATCCATCACCCACCCATCATCCACCCATCATCCATCCATCATCCACCCATCATCCATCATCCACCCATCATCCATCATCCACCCATCATCCATCATCCATCCATCATGCATCACCCACCAATCATCCATCCATCATCCACCCACCATCCATCCATCATCCACCCATCATCCATCCGTCATCCACCCATCATCCATCATCCACCCATCATCCATCATCCACCCATCATCCATCATCCATCCATCATGCATCACCCACCAATCATCCATCCATCATCCACCCATCATTCATCATCCATCTATCATTCATCATCCATCCACCATCCATCCATCATCCACCTATCATCCATCATCCATCATCCACCCATCATCCATCATCCACCCATCATCCATCCATCATCCACCCATCATCCATCATCCATCCATCATGCATCACCCACCAATCATCCATCCATCATCCACCCATCATCCATCATCCATCTATCATTCATCATCCATCCACCATCCATCCATCATCCACCTATCATTCATCATCCATCAATCATCCATCCATCATCCACCCATCACCCACCCATCACCCATCATCCATCTATCATTCATCATCCATCATCCATCCATCATCCATCACCCACTGATCATCTATCCATCACCCACCCATCATTCATCATCCATCATCCATCATCCATCATCCATCTATCATTCATCATCCATCCACCATCCATCCATCATCCACCTATCATTCATCATCCATCAATCATCCCATCCATCATCCACCCATCACCCACCCATCACCCATCATCCATCTATCATTCATCATCCATCATCCACCCATCATCCACCCATCATCCATCATCCATCCATCATCCACCCATCATTCATCATCCATCATCCACCCATCAGCCATCCATCACCCACCCATCAGCCATCCACCATCCACCCATCATCCACCCATCATCTATCATCCATCCATCATCCATCACCCACCCATCATCCATCCATCATCCACTATCCATCCATCATCCATCACCCACCCATCATCCATCCATCATCCACCCATCATCCATCATCCACCCATCATCCATCATCCACCCATCATCCATCATCCACCCATCCATCCATCATCCACCCATTATCCACCCATCACTTACCCATCATCTATCCATCTATTCATCATTCACCCATCATCCATCCATCATCCATCCATCATCCACCCATCATCCCTCATCATCCATCATCCATCCATCATCCACCCATCATCCATCCATCATCCACCCATCATCCATCTATCATTCATCATCCATCCATCATCTACCAATCATGCATCCATCATCCACCCATCATCCACCATCCATCTATCATTCATCATCCATCCGTTATCCACCCATCATCCATCCATCATCCACCCATCATCTATCCATCTATCCATCATTCGTCCATCATCCATCATCCATCCACACACCCATCATCCATCCACACACCCATCCATCATCCATTCACCCATTCAACCATCCATCCATCCATCCATCCATCCTTCCATTCAACTATTCATCCATCCATCCACTGTCCATCCATCATCTATCCATCATTCATCCATCATCCATCCACACACTCATCCATCATCCATCCATCCATCCATTCAACCATCCATTCATCTACCATCATCCATCCATCATCCATCCATCATCCATCCATCATCCATCTATCATCCATCTATCCATCCTTCCATTCAACCACACATCCATCCACTCACCCATCCACCATCCATCCACCATCCATTCACCCATCTACCCATCCATCCATCCATCCATCCTTCCATCCATCCACCATCCACCCATTTGTCCATTATTTTTAGTGTCTGTTACATCACCCATCCTGTCTCTTCCAAAGTTCTGACATGCTCTGTCCTGGCTCCATGTGTTCGTGGGCCAATGGGACAAGAGAGACAGAAACACCCACAGATTGAAGCCCAGGGTTCAGGATGGAGGGGCTGCCCCTGTGTGTGGCACAGTCAGCAATCCAGACCTTGCAGCAGACCACCTGGGGTCAAACCCCAGCTCTGCCTCCTCCCTGGGGAAATCAGGGTCCCGTCCCCCCGGACCTTGGGGGAACTGATGGGAGGAAGTGGATGAGTGTCTTGGCCTGAAGATGTCATTGTCATGGGGAGGGCCATCGGGGATCCAGAATGCCCAGGGGTGGTGCCCGGGCCTGTGGCCACCAGGTCCCCAGGAGTTGCCCATCTAGATGGAGTCTACTTGGGGACCTAGCCTTGCCCTGCCCAGGCCCTAAAGGGGTCAGGGAGAGGTGGGCCGATGGGGAGATGAGGAATGAGCCTCCCAATGTGAGCCCCAAAGCAGAGGGTGCTGCCTGCACCCCAGGGTCTCACCATCACTTACAAATGTGCCCGTCTCCCCCGTCACACACCCTGAACCCTCCCCGTCACCTGTGCCCGCAGCCTCTGGGCTTCGTGGCGGCCCCAGCACCCAGGGCCACCGTCAGGTCCCAGCAGAGGGCTCTTTGGCCACTGGCCCAGGGAGAGCCAGGGAGCATGCTGGGACCCTGCTCAGGAACTCTCTCTATTTTCTGTAAAATGTGCCCTTTACTTTAAAAAGCTCCCCCTGACCAAGCTGGCAGGGACAGCCTCAGCTCCCTCCAGGGCCCAGGCCAGCCCAGGGTCAGGGTCAGGGCTCAGGCTAGCCCGGGGTCAGGATCAGGGCCCAGGTCAGGGGTCAGGGTTAGGGGCCAGGCCAGCCCAGGGTCAGGGTCAGGGTCCAGGCCAGCCTGAGGTCAGGGCCCAGGGGTCAGGGTCAGGGCGCAGGCCAGCCCAGGGTCTGGGTCAGGGCGCAGGCCAGCCCAGGGTCAGGGTCAGGGCGCAGGCCAGCCCAGGGTCAGGGGCAGTGCCCAGGCCAGCCCAGGGTCAGGGGCAGGGCCCAGGCCAGCCCTCGGTCGGGGGCAGGGCCCAGGTCAGGGGTCAGGGGCAGGGTCCTGTCACATCTCGGGGCAGTGTGCACTCCTGCCTGGACAGGAGCCGGACAGTGGCCAGTGCGCTCGGGCTCCAGCGTGTAGGGCGGGGTCCGGGGTTGGGGCCTGGCCCGGCCGAGAGCAGTGGGACGAGGAAGGAGGTCTGTGAATTCCCCGGGCGGGGAGGGAATGACGGCCGCCCAGCCTGTGGACCTCTGGGATTCCGTGGTCGGGCCGGGCGGCAGGAAGTGCCGAGCAGAAGTGGTGCCTCTGGTCGGTGACCTTGGGCTGGGAAAGCAGGGCACGGCCAGTGCGGTCTGTGGCTGTGGGTGACCTAGAAACCCGCGGCGAGCGCTCGGGAGCAGTGGGGGGGAAGAGGTACGCCAGGGCCCCGAGCCACAGGCACCTGGTGCGGGTGGGATGGCGGCACTGAGGGGGGCCTGCGTCGGCGAGGGGCCAGGGCAGTGCCCCCTGGCTTTCTGCTTCCTTGGGTCCTGGGCAGCTGTGACAGTCTCTGATGGAGCGACTCAATATCAATCCTCCTCAGGCGAAAGGTGGGCTCCCCGCCCGGCTCCCCGCCCGGCTCAGGACAGAGTCCTCAGTCGGAGGTGGTGGGAACGAAGGGCCCCTCGGCTTGGCCCTGGCCCGGGCCTGCGGGGAGCGGCTGTCACTGCCCCGGCCCCGGGGACGGGAGCAGGAGGTGACTTTCACGCCGGTGACCAGGAGGGCGTTCTGCTTCGGCGTGGCCAGCCCGGTGGGGTGGAAAGCACGGGGCCCTGAGCTTGGTCTGGGGGGCGGGTGGGGGAGCACCTTTTTGAGGTGCACAGCAGGGGCTCAGGTTCCTGCTTGGAGTGGGGGTGGGGGGCGGCCAGGAAGCCCTGGCTCCTGCGGCTCCGCTGGGCCTTGCCCGGTGCCGCCCCGTGGGGAGCCCCGGGGTGAGCGGGTCCCCTGGGAGAACCCGGTGTGCAGTGTGGGGGCTTCCCAGGCTCTTCCCTGCGAGGGGGGGGGGGTGACGTAGGGTGGCATAGGACTGTTTCTAAGGGGGAGATAAGGCCGGGACGGGGTGCTGCTGGAGGCTGGGGCCTCGGGGACTTCTGTCACTCCCGCCCCTTTCCCGTCCCCCCCCCTGGCCACGCGCAAGGGGCCGTCCGGTAGCCGGGCTCCCGGCCTCGTCCCGCGGGTGTGGCGGCCTGTCCCCTGCTCCTCGGCCCAGAGCCTGGGGTCGCGTGCCCCGGACACCCCACTCTCAGGAGGCGTCCCTCTTGGGAGACACCGGCTCACTCTCTGGGGTGTGCGGAGAGAGAGGGATGGAGGGTGGGGGCGTTTAGAGCGCTTTGGGGTGCTGCGAAGTGCGCAGGCCGGGCCTGTTTCCTCATCACGGACGAGGGTGCAAGGGGGTCAGGCTTCCAGGCTGAGGGCACCCGGTCCCCGGCGGGGGGGGAAGGAGAGGCAGGAGGACCCCGGGGCGGGGCACAGCCCGGTCTGTTCTGGGAAGTGCGGTGAGGCCGTGAGGCTGGCCGATGGGGGGCTGCGGGGAGCCGGGGGCCGCGGGGGGCGGGTGTGGGGGCGGAGGCCCAGCTCCTGGTCCTGCCCAGGTCCCCCTGCCTCTGCGGGGAGGGTACAGGTGGCCCTAACACCGTGGTGGGTGGGCACCTGTGGGCTTTGGACGAGCTGGGCGGCCTCCTTGTCCGGCAGCCCCCCGGGGGCCTGTGCCCCCTGAGACTCCCCCAGCCCCGCGGATTCGGGGGCGCCTTGGGCTGGGCCTGGTGAGCGGGGCCAGCGCAGGGGAGTCTCCGTGGCACCAGGGGTGACTCCCGGGAGTGCACTGGTCAGTTGGGGGTGTGCTCGGGGGGCTGGCTGGGGGCTGGGGCTGCTACCAACCAGACCCTCCCCACTCCACCGCCTACAGCTCAGAGTCGAGGTCCCTCCCCTGGGAGAGGGGACTGGGTCAGGGGGAGCCCCCTCCGCAGGACGTGCTCCCCCCTGCTGTCTCGCTGCTGCACCCCAGCCCCGACCCCCAGGCCTGTGTCTTCCTCTGCCCCCGCCTGCCCCGTGGGGCTCCCGGCCCGGCCTGGCTCGGGGGGGTGGGGGGGCTGCGGAGGGAGGAGTGAGGTCACAGGGGGGCGGGTGCTCACAGGAGCGGCTCTGCTTTTAGAACCCGCACCTCAGGCCGGGCCAGAGCCACTTCCCGGCCCTGGGAGCCGCTTCCTCTTTCACCGGCGTGGCCCCCACCCGCCTCCTCACCGGCGCCTCCGGGGCCTCTGACTGTCCGTCCGTCCATCCGTCCGTCCACTTGGGCCAAGGCGGGGGCGCGGGCCGGCTGGGGCCGGGCAGCTCCGGGACAGGACGGGCCGGGACGGCGGATTGCCCGGAGCCGGTGAGTAGCGTCCTCCAGGGACCCGGCTGGCTGCGCCGCAGATTCCGGTTCCTCGGTTTCCCCTCTCGGCCCGTCCTCGCAGCTCCCCTCGGGGGTCGCCGGCCTTCTCCGCCGCCTCCTCCCGCCGGCCCCTCGCTCCATCCCTCGTGTGCGTGGGTGTGGGGGTCCCTGGGGACCCACAGTGTCAGAGATGCTCCCCCTTGCCTGGGTGAGGAGGACCCAGCCATTCAGAGAAGCTGCTGACGCTGCGAGGTCATGAGAAAGGTCAAGGGCGGGGGCCTGAGCCCCCCCCCGGACGAGGTGCAGGGTGAGGCGGGGCTCTGCGGGCCGGGGTCCGGCTCCGATGGCCCTCCGTTGGCTGTGTGGCCTCGAGCAGCTTCCTGACCTCCCTGGGCCTCCGTCCGCAGCTGCGGGGCGGGGTGAGGAGGCGCACCCCTCGAGCGGAGAGGCGGAGGGGATCACCCTCAATGTCACCCGGCGCCGCTGACGATCCCCTAAGGGGCGCACCCCAGACACCCAGCTGGGACGGGGGCGCCCCGAGCCGTGCTGAAGTCCCCCGGCCTTAGAGGGAGCAGCCCCTGCGCCCCCCCCCCAAACCCCGTTCTGGCCGGAAGGGCGGGGTGTGCCAGGCCCGGAGGGGAGCCGGGTCTCGGGGAGCAGAAAGCTTCCCCGGCACCAGGTCGACCCCCGGCTTCCAGCCCGGCCTGGCCGCTCGGGGCTGCGGGGTGCTGTGCTGGCCGCACTCGGGGTCCCGCCGGCGGGGGCAGCACCGTTACCCCTGGAATGAGGTCAGAGCCTTCGGTGGGAGAGGTGTCAGAATGGCGGGGGGGGGGGGGGGTGTTGGGACACTGACGGGCAAGGTGCTCGGAGCACCGGCTGACCGCCCCAGCCTGCACGGGAAGGCGTCGGCTTTGGGTGCGGCGGGGACCCCCGTTGGTGGCCGGGTCCCCACTGTCCCGGGTGCCGGGCGTGGGTCTGCGCCGGCCCCTCAGCCCGCCCTGCTCTCGGGGGCTTTGGGGAGGCTCTGAACACCCGCCAGTATCACAGAGAGGTGCTCCCCGAACCCCAGGCCCGCTGGGGCCTTCGCTTGTAGCCGGCACACAGACACCGGAGTCCCTCTGGAACGGGGGTGGGGGGGGTGGGGGGGGACGCGTTCTCTCCTGCTCCCGGGGCGAGCCTGCGGCCGGCCTGGCCGTGGGCGGGGGGGGGGGGGGGGGCGGTTCAGAGGGAGGAGATGCCTGTGGTCTCCCCACAGGAGGGAGGCAGCCGGGAGGGGTGGGCCGCTGGAGGGGTGCCTCCCCTCCCCCCCACATCTCCTTCCCGCCCAGCGGCCGACACCCAGGCTGGGGCAGAGCGCCCATTGGCACACAGCTCCACTCGCCTGGAGGGCAGACCAGGTGCCCGCACGGGGCGGGGGGGCTCACTGGGGAGGCTCGTTGGGGAAGGAGGTCAAGGGCGGGGGGCTGAGCCCCCCCGGACAGGGCGCAGGGTGAGGTGTGGCTCTGCTGGCCGGGGTCGGGCTCCGATGGCCCTCCGTTGGCTGTGTGACCTCGAGCAGCTTCCTGACCTCTCTGGGCCTCTCTGGGGGAGGGGTGTCCGAGTCCCAGGGGGCCTGGGGCGCTGGTGCCCTCAGCTCTGTCCTCTGAGGGCACAGACCCTGCCCAGCGCTGCCTGAGTGTCTCCAGTGTCAGGCTTCCTGGGAGGGAGGAGAGAGCCGGGGTCACTTCCTTTCCCGGGGTTGGCGGTCCAGCCCTGGGCAGGACGGCGTTTCCCCGTCCCCCCACCCCAGAGTGTGAATGAGGGCACCTCGCACCAGCCCGCCCCTCTGGCCCCAGTTCCCCCCAGTATCCACCATTTGGGGCGCAGGCAGAGAGAGAGGCCCCTCTGCCCCCCGCCGCCCCCCCCCACTCCAGGACTGTCCTGTGTTTATTTAAGGGTGTGTAGCGAGGCCTCCCCGGGGGGGGGGGTGCCCCGGCAATGGCCGTGCACCCCCTGGCCCGACGTCTCACTTCCTCCCGCCGTCGCCTGATGAACCAGCCAGCTGCTCGGCTGGCGTCTGTGGGCGCTCGCCGGGTGCCGGGGGTGGGGGGCCCACACAGCGGCTCCGCGGGGCACGGCAGGCAGGCCAGGGGGTGGGGGGCCCACACAGTGGCTCCGGGGGGCACAGCAGGCAGGCCAGGGGGTGGGGGTTTGAGCGCCCGGGGGTCCTCTGACACCCCCCCTCCTCAGCGTGCAGGGCCGTCTTTAGTCTCAGCCAGTGTCGCCCGCTGTGTCCCTCTCTCCTCGTTTCTCCAGCTTCACAACCGCTGACCCTTCCACAGAGGGAGCCCCCATCTCCCGAAACCCACCCTCACAGGCGAATCCCCCCCCACCCCAAGTCCGACTGCTTCTCCGCTTTATTTCTATTTATTATTTATTTGCTTTTCATATAGTTTGTTGATTTTGTACACAGAGGAAGGGAGAGGGAGAGTTAGAAACATCGATGAGAGAGAAACATCGATCAGCTGCCTCCTGCACACCCCCCCACTGGGGATGTGCCCGCAACCAAGGTCCATGCCCTTGACCGGAATTGAACCCGGGACCCTTCAGTCCGCGGGCCGACGCTCTATCCACTGAGCCACACCGGTTAGGGCTGCGTCTAAGCTTTGGACGGGCCTCCCCTCAGGCCCCTGCGGGCGGGGCGGGCGGGACGCAGGGCCCCGGGGGCTCCGTGTGACTTCCCCTCTGCTCAGTCCTGACTGCTGGCCCCCGTCTGTGGTTTGGGCCCCGGCAGGGCCGGCGACAGCCCACCCCAAGGTCCCGGCCAGTGCATGCGCCCTCAGGGGGTGTGCGGGGGGCTCCCCGGCTAACTTCCGTGCGTGGCAGGAGGGGGAAGGGGGTCGCGTGTGGCGTGTGATTCGGGCGGAGCCCCGCCTGTGTTAAGCCGGCTCGGCACGCGTGAGGGGCGCCCCCATCGGCCCGGGCCCGCCTGCGGGACTGTGACGGGGGTGGGGGTGGGGGCGGGTCACTGGGGAGGGAGGGGTAATTAAAGTAGATGCTTTTGCTGCTGCTTCAAATTCTCTGCCCCCCTCCCCCCAGGCTGGGCCACTCCCCGTCCCTGGCCAGGCCGTGCACAGAGAGGGACCCATGTCCAGCGGGTAACACGGGCTGAGTGAGAGCATCCAGTGTGCGCCGGGCGGGCCAAGGCGGGAGGGGTGGCGGGTGCGGGGGACAGTGGGCCACGGACCCCCTCTGCGTGGCCAGGCCGTGGGGGACAGGTGGGTGTGGACCAGCCCGTTTGGAAGGAGGCCTCGGGGAAGATGGGGTGGGAGGGGGACCCTCTGGAGTGAGGTTCTGAGGCACCTGGGCTTGCTGGATGGGGCCGGTGCTGGGGACCGGGTCAGGTGACGGGCGGGAGGAGCTGTGTCCTAGGCGACGAGGGTGGGGGGACCCTTGGGTGGGCGCCAGGCCCGGGAGTGGGGAGGGGACTCGAGCAGGGGGTGCTCTCCCTGTGCGGCTGCCAGCAAAAGCATCGGGGATCACGGCACCCCGCAGACCTGCACTGCCTGGCGGCTCTGGGGCGCCCCGAGGCCCGCTGCCACCTGGAGCCTCTCACGGTGTCCTTGTCCCGGTCCCGCGGGGAGGGCGACGCCTCGGCCTGCGCTGTGGGGCTCCCTGTCACTCAGCGGAGGGAGCGAGGGGGGCCCTGGCCGGCTGCCTGCGGGACCCGCCTGGGCAGGGATTGTGGGGGGGACTAGAGGGTCCCCGAGGCCGGAAGGGGAGCTGCCACACGTGGCCCCAGCTGAACGGGAGCCCCCGGGGGGGGGGGGGTACAGATGGAGGCTGGGCCCCGGAAGGGGAGGTGACCTCTGCCACTGGCCACGTGCTGGCACGGGGCTGGGCCTCCCGAGGAGGGAGCCGCGGCCAAGGCCCTGTAGAGTCGGGAACCGTGTCCCCCGGGGAGCCGGGCGTCCTGGGCGGGCGGGCGGCCGGTCCCGGGGGGTGTGGTCGGAGCGGAAGGCTCGGCGCTGCCCGGCCTGGTCGGGGGGCCTGTGGGCACCGGTGGGGGGACAGAGATGGTGCAGGGTGACCTCCGCTTTCTCTCCCCTCCTCCCTCCTCCCCCCGCCTGATGGACGGACGGCAAACACTCTTTCGCGGGAGACAGTGGCTTCCATCCAAGGCCCCGCTAATCAGCACATCGTGGGAACGGCTGGGGGGCTGGGGGGGCCTCGCATTGTCTGGGGGAGATTAGCGCACAGGCCGCGTAGTCTGGGCGGCGGATAAGCCTTC
>CM050508.1:212970334-212982834 GCA_027563665.1 Antrozous pallidus
GGGGGAGGGGACCAGTGTCAGGGGGAGGAGACCAGTGGTCTGGGGGAGGGGACCAGTGTCGGGGGGGAGGGGACCAGTGTCTGGGGGGAGGGGACCATGTCGGGGGTGGGGACCAGTCGGGGGGAGGGGACCAGTGTCTGGGGAGGGGACCAGTGTCTGGGGGGAGGGGGACCAGTGTCTGGGGGGAGGGGACAGTGTCTGGGGAGGGGACCATGTCTGGGGGGAGGTGACCAGTGTCTGGGGGAGGGGACCGTGTTGTGGGGGAGGGGACAGTGTCCTGTGGGGGGGAGGGGACCAGTGTCTGGGGGGGGAGGGACCATTTTGTGGGGGGGGAGGGGGCCAGTGTTGTGGGGGGAGGGACCAGTTCTGGGGGGAGGGACCAGTGTCTGGGGGGAGGACCATTTTCTGGGGGGGGAGGGACCAGTGTCGGTGGGGGAGGAGACAGGTCTGGGGGAGGGGCCAGTGTTGGGGGAGGGGACAGTGTCTGGGGGGGAGGGACAGTTTCCTTTGGGGGGGAGGGGTCCAGTGTTGGGGGGTGGGGACCAGTGTCCTGGGGGAGGGGACCATTGTCCTGTGGGGGGAGGAGACCGTGTCTGGGGGGAGGGGTCAGTGTCGGGGGAGGGGACATTGTCTGGGGGGAGGGGACCAGTGTCTGGGGGGGGGGACCAGTGTCGGGGGGGGAGGGGACCAGGTTCTGGGGGGAGGGGGCCAGTGTTGGGGGGGGGGACCAGTGTCTGGGGGGGAGGGACCAGTGTCGTGGGGGGGATGGGACCAGTGTCGGGGGGGATGAGCACCATTGTCCTGTGGGGGAGGGACCAGTGGCCGTGGGGGGGAGGGGACCAGTGTTGGGGGGGGAGGGGGTCCAGTGTCTGGGGGGAGGGGACAGTGTCGGGGGGTGAGGGGGCAGTGTCTGGGGTGGGAGGGACCATTGTCCTGTGGGGAGGAGGGGACCAGTGTCGGGGGGGAGGGGACTGTTCTGGGGGGGGGGGACTTGTGTCTGGGGGGGTGGGGAAGCGTGTCTGGGGGAGGGACCAGTGTCTTGTGGGGGGGAGGGGACAGTGTCCTGGGGGAGGGACCGGTGTCTGGGGGGGGACCCGTGTCCTTGGGGGGGGGAGGGGGCCAGTGTGGGGGGGAGGGGCTAGGTTTGTGGGGCGTGGGGACAGTGTGTGGGGAGTGGGGACAGTGTGTGGGGGAGGTGACCATTGTCCTTGGGGTAGGGACCATTGTCTGGGAGTGTACCATTGTCTGGGGGGAGGACCAGTGTCTGGGGGGAGGGACCAGTGTCTGGGTGGAGGGGACAGTGTCTGGGGGGGGGGGGACATTGTCTGGGGGGAGGGGACCGTGTCTGGAGGGGGCGGAGCAGTGTTTTGGGGGAGTAGACCAGTGTCTGGGGGGAGGGACCAGTGTTGGGGGGGGAGGGGACCAGGCTGGGGAGGAGCAGTGTCTGGGGGGGGATGGGTCCAGTGTCTGGGGGGGGAGGGACCAGAGTTTGGGGGGGTCGGGGAGCAGTGTTGAGTGATGGGGGGGGAGGGGACCAGTCGTGTGTGGGGGGGGGACCAGTGTCTGGGGGGGGAGGGACCAGGGGGGGAGGGGACCAGTGTCTGTGGGGGGAGGGAGACAGTGTCTGGGGTGGGAGGGGACCAGTGTCCTGGGGGGGGGGGGGAGGGGACCAGTGTCCTGTGGGGGGGGGGAGGGGACCCAGTGTCTGTGGGGGGGGGAGACACGTGTCCTGGGGGGGGTGGGGGGGTGGGGGGGGAGGGGGACCAGTGTCTGGGGGGGGAGGGGAGACAGTGTCTGGGGGGGGAGGGGACCAGTGTCCTGTGGGGGGGAGGGGACCAGAGTCCTGTGTGGGGGAGAGGGGACCAGTGTCTGGGGGGGAGGAGACAGTGTCCTGCAGGGGGGGAGGGGACCCAGTGTCCTGTGGGGGGGGTGGGGGGGAGGGGACCAGTGTCCCTGTGGGGGGGAGGGGGACCAGTGTCTGGTGTGGGGGAGGGGGACCAGTGTCCGGTGGGGGGTGAGGGGACCAGTGTCTGGGGGGGAGGGAGACAGTGTCTGTGGGGGGGAGGGGACCAGTGTCCTGTGGGGGGGGAGGGGACCAGTGTCCTGGGGGGGAGGGGGCGAGTGTCTGGGGGGGGAGGGGACCAGTGTCTGGAGGGGGAGGGGACCAGTGTCTGGGGGGGGGAGGGGACCAGTGTCCTGTGGGGGGGAGGGGACCAGTGTCCTGTGGGGGGGAGGGGACCAGTGTCTGGGGGGGGAGGGGACCAGTGTCCTGTGGGGGGGAGGGGACCAGTGTCGGGGGGGAGGGGACCAGTGTCTGGGGGGGGAGGGGACCAGTGTCGGGGGGGAGAGGGGAGCACTGCGGGAGGAGGGGACCAGCATCCGGGGCCTGTGCTGGGTCCCGGGCCTTGTCCCTGCGAGGCCATCTTCCAGCCCCGGCTCCCCGACCCAGCTGCGGGCTGCCCTGCCCGGGGGGACATTTGTGCCCCGGGGCCTGTGGCCACCCTGACCCCTCCGTGCCCGGCCAGGGCAGCCCACCTCCCGCCTAACCCCCTCTTCCTGTTCTGTTCAGATGGAGCCCCGTGGGCGGCCGTCCGCATGGCCGCTCGGGGGACGCTGCGGGGAGCTCGGGGACAGGGTGCCTGGCCCCTCCCTCTCTCCCTCCCTCTCTCTCTCTCTCTCTCTCCCCCCCCGGCCTGGGCCCCAAAGGGTTAAGGAGCGCTGCGGGCTTTGTTCGGTGCCCAGCCTGTCCCCAATCCCTTCCTCATGACCGATGAATAGCGTGCCGATTCCTATGGTAACCTGCAGAATGCATTCCTGGCCGCTCAGCCCCTAATTACTCTCCCGCTCGCCCACCAGCGGCATGCTAATTAGCCCCTCGAGAGGGCGGCCCTGCTCCCTCCCCAGAGGGCCAGGCCGCCCTCCTGCTCACGCCCACCCTCCCCTCCTCCGTGGGCGGTGCCCAGGGTGCCCCGTGCCCGGCCCGGCTGCCACGGAAGATCCGGGGGGAAGGGGGAGACCAGAGATGGGCCTGGGAGCCCTTCCCCTGTGTGTGGGGATCATTCTGCCCCCCGCCCCGTGGTGGTGATGGTGGTGGTGGTGGTGGGGAGGGCCTGCCAGGTTGGCCCAGCCCCTAGTCCGGCTCAGGGGCAGGACCCGCCCATTGGGGGCCACCCCTCCTGCACTTTCGGGGCACACGCTCACAGTGGGCACGGGCAGCCCTCCTGGGATGGACGCGGGGCGCGGGAGGAATGGCTTGGGAGTAGCTGCCCGCCGAAGGGGCCCGGGTGTGGGGTGCAGGTGACCAGGCCTGGGCAGGGCGCCCCTGGGTTCTGGGGACACGGGTGGGGTGAGACCCGGCGTGGAGTCTGAGCAGAGACTCGGGCAAGAGAGGGCGGACGGGTGCCCACGGCGGGGGCGTGGCCCTGAAGCCTGAGAGCAGGGGGTGGGGTGGGGGGGGGGGGGGCCAGGGGCTTTGCTGGGGTGAACAGAAGCCACAGAGAGCATCTCTGGGGTCACGTGAGCCGTCCTGTGTCAGTGATCACCCGGCTTCAGCTCAGAGGGGCTGGGGCGCCGGGCGGGGGCAGCGCTGGCAGGAGCAGCCGAGGGGGTGCAGGTTGGGTGCGGGAAGGGAGGACGCCCCGCTGTCTGTCCTGACCAGGGGGGCCGGTGCAGAGGGGAGGGGGGCCTGGCTGGCCTTCGGGGCACACGGGAGGCACCGCCGCTGTGGAGCCAGCCCCGTGGGCCGGGGGGCGGGTCTGCGGGCAGGTGCGGTCCTGAGAGCTGTGCCTGGAGGTGGGGCCAGCCCGGCCCACAGGAAGCAGCGGGGCCGGGTCCGAGGGTGGGGTGATGCCTGGCCTGGGGCCGTGCCGTGGTGGTTGGAGGACTGAGAAGGGGGCAGCCTCCGACCCCAGGGCCGCTGGGTGGGCAACCGTGTTCCGGCCCCGAGTCCAGGTGACCCCGTGCCCAGGTGACCCCGAGTCCAGGCTGAAGGGGGATCAGCTCAGGGGCTGAGCCAGCAGCTCGGGGTGTCCGTCAGCCCCGCCAATTCCAACGCAAACACCGCAGTTCTCTGCGTCTGGTCACGTACCCGCCGGTAACCGGGGGTCCCGAAGCGGCATCCTCGGCCCGTGCGTGCCGATCGCTCCGGGGTCTGCGCCCGCGTCCGATGGGACCGGTGCTGTTTAACCGGCAGCGGGTCAGGAACCTCAGGGAAGGGCCCGGGGCTTCCACCCCCACGGCTATCCCAGCGGACGGACACAGAGCCACCATCCTCATCAAGACACACCGGTCCCGGGCTCCGCCCTCTGAACCCCAGGCCCCTCCTCCTGGCCAGCCCCGGGGTCTCCGCTGAACCCCACCCCAGACATCAGCCCGGGGCCACGCCCCAGCTCTGCTCGGGCCACGCCCCAGCTCTGCCCCGGCCACGCCCCCAGCCCTTTCTGGGCCACGCCCCCAGCCCTCTCTGGGCCCCGCCCCCAGCCCTGTCTGGGCCACACCCCCAGACCTCTCTGGGCCACTCCCCCAGCCCTGTCTGGACCACGCCCCCAGCCCTCTCTGTGCCACACCCCCAGCCCTCTCTGGACCACGCCCCCAGCCCTGTCTGTGCCACGCCCCCAGCCCTCTCTGGACCACGCCCCCAGCCCTCTCTGGACCATGCCCCCAGCCCTCTCTGGACCACACCCCCAGCCCTCTCTGTGCCACGCCCCCAGCCCTCTCTGGACCACGCCCCCAGCACTGTCTGTGCCATGCCCACAGCCCTGTCTGGGCCACGCCCCCAGCCCTCTCTGTGCCACGCCCCCAGCCCTCTCTGGACCACGCCCCAGCCCTCTCTGGACCACGCCCCCAGCACTGTCTGTGCCGCGCCCCCAGCCCTTTCTGGGCCACGTCCACGGGCAGAGCACTATGCCCACAACCCTGAGGTGCAGAGGTGGTGACAGTTGAGCCGCCATGAGGCCGGGCCAGGCCCAGGACCAGCTTCCTTCGGGAGGAGAGGGGGCGTCTGAACAGGAAGGCGGATACCACGGGCTGTCCCCAAAGGGCGGTGACGTTTAAAAGAAAATCTGCCCGGCCAGGGTTACTCAGAACTGTGAACCGGAGGCCGCGGTTCGATTCCGGGTCAGGGCACAGGCCCGGTGGTGGGCTCCATCCCCAGTGGGGGGCGAGCGGGAGGCAGCCGACCGCTGGCTCTCTCTCATCACGGATGTTTTTCTCTCCCTCCCCCTCCCTGCCTCTCGGACACGGTACCACGTATTTAAAGGATAGGAAAGAGGAGAAGACCCAGGTGCCTGCGCTGGCACAGAGGTGTGGCTGGGGAGGAGGGGGCCCCTCTGTCTGGGCCCAGCAGGCTCTCCTTGTGCTGGGGCTGCTGGGGGCCATTCAGCTCCGCGTTCGCAGGCGGTGGGCTGCCGGCCTGGAGGAGGCGGGACGTGGAGGAAGGCTCCTGTGTTTTTATAGTTAATACTGGAGGCCCGGGGCATGAAATTGGTGCACTGGGCTGGGCCAGGTCGGGGGGGGGGGTCCCCTCAGCCTGGCCTGTGCCCTCTTACGGTCCCGGAGCCCTCGGGAGGTGTCTGGCTGCCGTGCAGGTGAGAGAGAGGCTCCCGCCGCTGCTCTGCTCGCCGTCCGTGAGTCCGGCGTGTAGCTGAGCGGCGCTCCCTCTGTGGGAGCACCCCTGACCGCCGCGTCTGCCCCCGAGGTCAGTGGGCATCACAGCGACCGGTCATTCCGCCGTTCGGTCCGTCTGCATAGCAGCCTTTTAAGAATTTTTAAAAATATATATTTTATTGATTTTTTGCAGAGAGGAAGGGAGAGGGATAGAAAGTCAGAAACATCGATGAGAGAGAAACATCCATCAGCCGCCTCCTGCACACCCCCCACTGGGGATGTGCCCGCAGCCAAGGTCCATGCCCTTGACCGGAGTCGAACCCGGGACTGCTCAGTCCGCAGGCTGACGCTCTATCCACTGACTCACACCGGTTTCGGCTGCATATCAGCCTTTGATTAGATCGGATTTTACCGTGAGCCCAGGGAGGCACCATCTGGAGCAGCCACGTCCCTATCGCCTGGGGACGTGGCGCGTGGATTCCCGCCCGCTCGGTGCCACCGCTCGGTGCCAGCGCTCAGATGCCGAAATGGTCCTCCCCTCCCCCACCCCCCGCGCTCCTGGACGTCAGGGTCTTTTCAAAGCCGCCTCGGACTGGCCCGGGCGGCACGCCGGGCCTGAGACCAGGCTGTGGCCACCAGCAGTTAGGCAGCGGCCCACGGGGGCAGCGACCGTGGCCGCCAACGACCGTCGAATTCATCGCAGGAAGTCGGGGGCACAGGAGCTGACCCTGCGTTATGGGGGTGCTGCCTCACACCCACGGGAGCACCTGACCAGTGGCTGGCGTGTTGTTTGGGGGTTGCGGGGGTGTGGGGGAGACACAGACACAGCCGCAGCCCCCCTCTCCCAGGCAGGGGCGTGGCGAGGAGGGCTCAGTGCCGGGACCCGCCCTCCCCCTTGCTCTGGATTGGGGGACACAGGGATGGCCTGCATGCGTTGCTGTGTGAGGACCCCCCGGGGAAGGTTCTTTGCTTGTGGTGACCCCACTCCGGGCAGGAGCAGGCTGGACTAGGAGGGCGTGGCCGATCGCTCCAGGTGGGGGGCTGGGCGGGCAGGGGCAGCCAGCACAGTGGGTGTGCCTGACTCCGGTCGGGGGGTCCCGGTTGGAGACACTCGGGGCTCCTCTCCCGCTTCGGTCCGGCCTCTTCCGGCTGCTCCCGCCAGGAAACCCTGCCCCGGGGTCCGCCGAGAGCTGAGGACCAGGGAGAGGGAGAGCCTGGGGTGCTTAGCGAAGGGGGAGGGGCCCTCGTCTCAACACTGGCAGTTCAGTCTTGCCTGGGGGACCCCGAGGCCTCCAGCGTCCTGGTGACCCCCAGCACGGGAGGCAGTTCCGGGGAGGGGCAGGGGGAGAGGACTCTGGGTGGTCTGGGGCTGGCATGCAGATGGGTGGTGCTGGGGGAGGCCCAGGAGCCCCAGGGGAAGACGGTCCACGGACACCACGAGGGGTTTCTCTGTGCAGCAGGGGCTGAGCTCACTCCCTGGCTGGGCCTGCCTGTGGGTCCCCGATTCCCAGGCCTCCGGGGCCAGGTCTGTGCTGGGGCCTGGGGTGGGAAGGAGGAGGCAGCCTCTCCCCGCTCCTGGTCCCGCCCCCCCGGACCCACTCCTCCTCCCAGCAGCTCAGGGTGACCCCGTAGGAGGTGGGGGGGGGGGGCGCTGGAGGCTGGCTTCTGTCCCCTGACCTGAGAGGGTGCATGTGCGTGCTCCCCGGGGGCCTGGCTAGGCCTCCCTCAGCCCTGCTCACGGACCCCCAGAGGGACGGCTGCCTCTGTTTGGACGCCACCTTGGTTGGGGGTGCGTTTTCTTTGCTTTCCTGTGGCGTCTGAGTGGTGGGGTTCTGGGGTCCTGAGGAGAAGGTTCTGGATGTGGCGGGCGTGGCACCACTTCACCCTGGGGGCCGTTGTTCCAGGCAAGGCCGTCCCGGGCCCTGGTTCCAGGGCAGCTGCGTGGGGGGGCCACAGAGGAGGGACCGAACCCCTGTGGACAATATGGCTGCCGGTCAGGCTTCTGGGGGGCCGTGTCAGAATGGGAGAGGCAGAGGGGGCCCTGTGCAGGCGGACGGCAGACGCGGGCTGGCCAGGACCTGGCCTGGACATCTTGGGGACCTCTGACCCTGAGCCAGCAGGCCATTGTGGGTGCTGGGCAGAGGGACTGAGGGGCCGAGCTCCCTGCGGTTGTGTGTTGGGGTGCTGGCCTCCGGAGGGCGCCATCTGGGCCGTGTTCACCACCGCCCCCCCCCCCCCGCCTCGCTGGCCCAGCTGGAGCCCCTGCCCACCCCCCCTCCTCCCCAGAGGCAGCGGGCAGGCGAGGAAGGACTTGGCCTTTGAACCCTCGGGGGTCTGCACAGGTCTCCGTGTGTCCCCTGGGACGGGGCGGGGGGGGGCGGGACATGGTGGACAGGACCCTCCCTCGGCCACAGAGGCCGGATTCTCTCTCAGAGCCAGAGCCAGGGGTGACTGGGTGCAGGGAGGAGGGGCAGGGACGAGGGCGGAGGGCGAGAAGGGAGGACGAGGAGCAGGAGGAGGAAAGTGGAGAGCAGGGAGGGGGAGGAGGAGACGGGGGACAGAGGGGCAGAGGGACAGGGTGAGGGGGCAGGACCGAGGTGGGGAGCAGTCATGGGCCGGGGCTGCAGGGAGGAGGGGAGGGAGGAGGGGGAGAGAGGAAGGTGCAGATGAGAAGCAGGATGAGGAGCAGGAGGAGGAAAGAGGGAGCAGGGAGGGGGAGGAGGAGACGGGGGACAGAGGGGCAGAGGAACAGGGTGAGGGGGCAGGACCGAGGTGGGGAGCAGTCATGGGCCGGGCCTGCAGGGAGGAGGGGAGGGAGGAGGGGGAGAGAGGAGGGTGCAGATGAGAAGCAGGATGAGGAGCAGGAGGAGGAAAGAGGGAGCAGGGAGGGGGAGGAGGAGACGGGGGACAGAGGGGCAGAGGGACAGGGTGAGGGGGCAGGACCGAGGTGGGGAGCAGTCATGGGCCGGGCCTGCAGGGAGGAGGGGAGGGGAGGAGGGGGAGAGAGGAGGGTGCAGATGAGAAGCAGGATGAGGAGCAGGAGGAGGAAAGAGGGAGCAGGGAGGGGGAGGAGGAACGGGGGACAGAGGGGGCAGAGGGACAGGGTGAGGGGGCAGGACCGAGGTGGGAGCAGTCATGGCCGGGCCTGCAGGGAGGAGGGGAGGGAGGGAGGGGGAGAGAGAGGTGCAGATGAGAAGCAGGATGAGGAGCAGGAGGAGGAAAGAGGGAGCAGGGAGGGAGGGGGGAGGAGGAGACGGGGGACAGAGGGGCAGAGGGACAGGGCCGAGGGGGGCAGGACCGAGGTGGGGCGCAGCCGTGGGCCGGGGCCGCCCCCGGGGGGTCTCGGGCGGCTTTCAGGTGCCAGCCTTTGTCTGGGCCCCGGGCTGGCCTGTCAGCCGCCGTCAGAGGCCTAATCTTTTCTCTCGGCGGCTGAAAGGGCCCAGCGCCAGGTCCGGCGACACACTGCTGCCTATTCTCCGTCCCCCCGGAACCCAATCACGCCGGCCCCGATAATTCACTCCCGCCCGCCCTCTGAAAAGGTGGGCCGGCGGCTGCTCGCCCGGCGAGATAAATCGTGTTCTCGAAATTAGCTTCCATTGAGGGAGGCGGAGGCCGAGGCCGCCGGCCGGGGACGGCCGTGATAAATGTCAGGCGGGTAATTGGGGGCCGTGATTAAGACCCGATCGGGGCGGGGAGTAAACAGGAGGGCCTCTCCGCCGACGCCGGCCGAGCCCTGGGCCCGAGGGCCCTCCGCTGTCCGGGCTGTCCCCGTGTGTTTTTTTTTGGGGGGGGGGGACCCCGGGAGGGAACAAACGGTTGGACTGGGCGTCCCAGGAGGCATCGGGCAGAGCCGGGAGGAGCCGCCGCCCGTGTGCTGGGGGACAAAGGGGCCGAGGGGGCTTGCGGTGCCCCCGGGAGAGAGGCTGGCTCCAGGGGGACGGGGGGGCGTCCTCGGCCGATGCCCCTCGGCCCAGGCCCTCGCACCCCGATTCTCTTTGCTTGGGAGCCTTATTTGGCTGCAGTGAAAGTTTTTCTCAAATAAAACGAACCCCTACATGCTGCTGGGGGCGGGGCGGCCAGGGCGAGTGCTGTGCGCACACTCCCTGCATGGGGCTTGGGGGTGTAGCTCCCGGGGGCCGCACCACCTGCCCTGGGCCTCGGGGCCGCTGACCGCCCTCTCCAGGGGGGCCTGCTCTCCGCTGACCCTCCACAGCGGGCAGCTGCCTCTGCTGGCCCGGGGGGGGGGGCACGCGGACAGGAGGGGCCGGGCAGGCGGGGGCAGGACGGCTCATCGCCACCCGGGGCCTCCGTCCCTCCTCTGGGCTCGGGATGACCGCGGGGCCCCCGGGGGAGGGGACACGCGGGGTGCGGGGGGGGGAGACACACTCAGAGCACATAGGGCTCAGGCTCAGGAAAGGGTTACAGGACGGACGCACCCCCCAGTGCCAGGCCTGGCAGCGCCTGTGCTGGGCACCCGCGTGGGCTCCGCACTGCACACATTCCCGCCGGACGCTGAGATGCGGGGGGACCACGTGTGGGGACCTCTGTCTCCCGCGTGGTGAAGGGAGGAAGGAGAGCAGGGAGGGGTGCGTGCCGAGCGCAGGCTGGGGCGCTGGTCTGCTCAGCTGCCCTCCGGCCCAGGGCCTCGGCTGGCTGCACACAGTAGGTGCGCAGGGGCGGGCGCAGGTAGCAAGGCGAGCAGGAGGGAGCGGGGCAGCCGGGGCAGGGAGCGGCGAGGGGACCGCGCGGCCAGGTTCTTCTCCTGCCGACTGTTCCGGAAAGTTCCTCGTCCCGGGCACCGTGGGGTGTCGAGCAGCGTCCCTGGTCTCTGCGGGCGAGGCGGCCCCCCAGCGCACGGCACCCCTCGACGTCCCCGCCGCCCTGCGTCCCCACCCTCCAAGGTGTGAGCCCCGCCTCGCCCAGGAGCGGCTGTCCCTGGAGACCGTCCCCGTCCCCCCTCTTTTGTCCCCCCTCTTAGTGCGTGTTGGCGGGCGCTCCCGGGGGTTCTTCCGGAACCTCGGTCCTTACGGGGAGTCTGAGTGCGGAGGGGCCGGCGGGGAGGGGCGGCTGGCGTCTCCATGTGCCTCTCACACGCCCCGGGGTGGTTGTGAGTCGTCAGCGTTCACCCCCCCCTCTCCCCGCACACACTGAGCTCGCCCTCGCCCGTGCTCAGGGAGAGCAACGCCCCCCGCCCCCCGCTGCCCGTCATGGCCGTGTGGGGGCACCCCAACAGGCACCCCCAACCCTCGGCCGTCTCCTTAGAACCTCACTAACTGGGCATGATTGGCACCCCCAAAACGGATTAGCACCCCCGGAAACGGCCTGGGGGGGCGCTCAGCAGAGTTCCAGACACCAGGTGGGGAGAGAGGACACTGGGGTCCGGAGGGCCGAGCAGGCCCAGGGACAGGGCAGGAGCCTCCCCGTCGGCCCCGCCCCCCAGGCCACACCCGCCCCGGCCAGCCCCCCGCCCCGGCCAGCCCCCCGCCGGGCCGCACCCTGTCTGTCGGTGCCCCTGGACTTGGGGGCCTTTGGTTCTCAGCCAGGCTGGGCCCTCCCTGCCGTGTGGCCCGAGCCAGGGGCTGTCCCTCTCGGCGCCTCCCCGTCGCCGGTGGGGGGGGCCCATGGCCGGCTTCGGGGAGCCGGGAGAGGCTCATGGAGGACGGCGTGGCCGGGCTGAGCCTCGCTGACGTGGGAAGGTCTGGGAGCTCAGAGTCTGCCCGGGGCGGGGGCGGGGGTGGGGGGGGGGGGATTGAGGCCGTGGGAATGTGTCGGTCAGGCCCCTCGGGGGGGAGGTGTGTGTGGGGGGAGCGGGGTGAGGGGGGCGGGGGGCAGTCGGCTTGGAAAGTGGCAGATAAAGCAGAGCCCGGCTCCTGAACAAACCAGCGGGACGGGCGGAGACGAACGGGGGGCTGCCGGCCGGCGCGGGGACTAATGGCCCGCGGACTTTGCACTCAGGGATCGATACTCCATCAGGCGCCGTGGGAGCGGGCTCCCCGGACAAAGGGGCGGCGCGGGGGTCTGTGCACACGCGGCCACAGAGCCACCCACGGCCGCCGCAAGGATGGGGGGGCAGGGGGCAGGGGACAGGGGGGCAGGGGACAGGGCCGCCCGAGCTGCAGCCCTGGCCACCGGCCGCGTGGCCACGGGTTCGGGGGCTGCCGCCTGACCCAGGGCACCGCTGCCGGGAGCTCACAGCCTTCTCTGGCCGCCCGGGGCCTCAGGTCCCTGCACCCCGCAGCCCCTCCCCACCTGCACCCCCCTTGGCCCCTCCCCACTCTGTACACATCCTCACCTGCACCCCCTCCGTCCCTCCCCACCCTGTGCACCTCCCCACCCTGCACCTCCCAGCCCCTTCCCTCTCTGTACCCTCCCAGCCCCTCCCCACCTGCACCCCCTTGGCCCCTCCCCACTCTGTACACCTCCCCACCTGCACCCCCCCAACCCCTCTCCACCCTGCACCCCCCAGCCCCTCCCCACCTGCACCCCCTTGGCCCCTCCTCACTCTGTTCACCTCCCCACCCTGCACCCCCCCAACCCCTCTCCCACCCTGCACCCCCAGCCCCTCCCCACCTGCACCCCCCCAGTCCCTCCCCACCCTGCACCCCCTCAGCCCCTCCCCACCCTGCACCCCCGCGGCCCCTCCCCACCCACAGAGCCCGAGTCTGGGCTCCAGGGCGGGGGCGTGGCGGGGACCCACGAGGAGGGTGCGGCCTCGGGAGGGACTGTCTCAGACCCGGTGCCCCGTCTTCCGGCAGGTCCGGGAGCAGCGCCCTGCCCCTCCCCCGACCCCGTCAGCGAGGGCCGCCGGGGGCGGGGGGGGGGGGGCGGGGGGCAGGTTCCAGGGCGTTCGCACCGAGGCAGCGGCCAGGGCGGAGCTCACCCGCTCGCCCAGAGAG
>CM050508.1:212985534-213208487 GCA_027563665.1 Antrozous pallidus
CCCTCCCCCCTCTCCCCTCCCCTCCCCTCCTCTCCTCTCCTCTCCTCCCCTCTCCTCTCCTCCCCTCCCCTCCCCTTCTCTCTTCTCCCCTCTCCTCTCGTCCTCTCCTCTCCCCTCTCCTCCCCTCCCCTCCTCTCCCCTCCTCTCCTCTCCTCTCCTCTCCCCTCTCCTCCCCTCCCCTCCCCTCCCCTCCCCCTCCCCTCTCCTCTCCGGAAAGCGCCGCCGTGAGTGCCCGGCTCCGGCTGGTGGGGGCCGTGGTGCCGGGGGTCGGCTGGCCCGGGGGCCCGGGAGCCCGTCTCTGGCCGTGGGCGCCGGCCGCTCAGCTCCGCGTCCACGGGAAGATGACCCGGGGCGGGGCGGGGCGGGCGGGGAGCAGGACTCTGTGTGGAAAAGGGCCGTCACTGTAAAAGCCTCGTGCCCGGGAGGAGGACAGCCCGGAGCTGCTTTCAGGAGGCGGCTCCCGAAAGACCGGGTCTTAATTAAAACTGGACACGGAGCCCACGCCGCGGCCCAGCCCGGGGGAGAGGCCGGTCTGCGGGGACGGAGGAGCTGCCCCCCCCCCCGGCCCCTCTCCCCCACCCCCGCCCGGCCCGGCCCCTCTCCCCCTCCCCGCCCGGCCCGGGACGGGCGGCCGTGAGAAATGACCATGGCCTCTGTGCGCAGAACCAGATGTGAGGCCCGGGCAGGACAGGGGGACGGGGCGGGACCACGTGTGTGTGTGTGTGGGGGGGGGGCAGCCATACAGCCTGGGGTTGTCGCCCGCCTGGACCCTCGCCTGCCTCCTGGTCCCCCTCCGAGGGCCCGGGGAGACCGCCCTGCGGCCGGAGACCCCGAGACGGGCGGCCGGAGACCCCGGGATGGGCGGCTGGAGGCCCCGAGATGGGCGGCCAGAGACCCCGGGATGGGCGGCCGGAGACCCCGAGACGGGCGGCCGGAGACCCCGGGATGGGCGGGCCGGAGGCCCCGAGACGGGCGGCCGGAGACACCGGGATGGGCGGCCGGAGACCCCGGGATGGGCGGCCGGAGACCCCGAGACGGGCGGCCGGAGACACCGGGATGGGCGGCCGGAGGCCCCGAGACGGGCGGCCGGAGACCCCGAGACGGGCGGCCGGAGACCCCGGGACGGGCGGCCGGAGACACCGGGATGGGCGGCCAGAGACCCCGGGACGGGCGGCCGGAGGCCCCGAGACGGGCGGCCGGAGACCCCGGGACGGGCGGCCGGAGACACCGGGACGGGCGGCCGGAGACACCGGGATGGGCGGCCAGAGACCCCGGGACGGGCGGCCGGAGACCCCGAGACGGGCGGCCGGAGACCCCGAGACGGGCGGCCGGAGACACCGGGATGGGCGGCCGGAGACCCCGGGACGGGCGGCCGGAGACACCGGGATGGGCGGCTGGGCGGGATGTGCAGGGAGAGGGGTAGCCTCGGTGATGGAGTGAGTGCAGCCGCCTGAGAAATGAAAGGGAATCCTCCTCTAATCTCCGAACAAAGGCCTTTCAGTCGCCGGCGGCCCGGCCAGACCGTTCCCATTAACCGCGCGCGGGCGGGTGTGGATCTTATTAGGGAGCCCGCGCGCCCCTGCTCCGCACGTGGTGTCTGAGGAGGTCGGGGGCCGGGGCTGAGCCCGGCCGACCCGCAGCCACAGGCGCTGGAGGCTGACCGCCCGCCCCCCCCGCCCGCCCGCCCGGCCGCCCGCCCGGCCGCCGGACCCCTCCACGCGCCGCGCCCTCTAGTCCCAGTGGGTTCCTGGGACACCTGGGCTGACACGCTCCTGGCAGGGAACCCCTTTGTCTCGCGAGCGACCGCTCGGCCGGACAGTCCTGCGTGGCCGTGGGGGAGGGGGTGGGGGGGACCCTGAGCCCCAGAGGGACCCGCCGGCCGGAGAATCGGCCCCGGTTTCTCCGAAGGGAGGGCGTCTGGGCCGGGAGTCGCCTCTCCGCCTTCACGTCGATCAGGAACCTGGGGGTGGGGTGGGGGCCGGCCCCCCTGGTTCTGGGCAGCAGCCAAACAAACAGGACCTCGGCACCCGCCGGGGGAGAGAAGGGCCGTTATCCGAGGGGGAAACGGTGACGCGTCTGGACCCCCAAACCCCACAGTCCCGCCTTCTTCCAGACTTGGCTCCGCCGCCCACAGCCGCCCGGGAAAGGAAATCGAATTTAGGGGTTTCCCTCGCGGGCCGGGGTTTAATCTAATAAAGGGGCGGAGAGACGCTGTTGTGTTTTATTTCATTTCCACTTTGAACAGGTTGCATCTTCCTGAGGGGCCCCGGGCAGCAGCCGGGCAATGAGAACCAGCCCGCCTCGCAAACTCGAACCAGGACGCTCCCCGCCGGGGGGGGGGGGGGGGGGGGGGGGGCGCGGGGGGGGCGCGGGTGCCCCCTCTGGGCGCCAGGAGAGCTGCCCCGGGGAGGCTCCGAGCAGCGTCTCCCGGGGCCTGTGCGACCTGCACCCCCAGAGGCGGGGCAGTGGCTGGGGTGCAGGCCTACCGGGACCCAGGGGGCGGCCCAGGGCGGCGGGCTCTGCCCCCTCGGGGTCCCGGGCGGGACGTCCGCTCTGAGGGCCCTGGTGCCCTGCAGGGGCCAGGGTTCCCCCCCCCCCCCCCCCCGTCAGGTGTGGCTCCGGGGAGCTGGCCGCCGGCCCCCGGGGGAGGGGAGCTTCTCCGTGTGGCCCTGGCCTGGCCGGGTCGCCGTGACCTCAGCGGCAGTCTGCACGTGTGACCTCTGACCGTGACCCCTTCCCGGGCGGCGGACAGGGCGGGCCGGTGCGGGCCTCTGTCTCAGGCTGCCGCGGCCTGTGCCCGCCCCCACGCTGCCGCCCCTCCCCCCCTTCTGACCCGGGCTCCCTGCCTCTGGGCCTCGACGGGGCACCGTGACCCAACCCTCTCCACCCCGGAGATGCTGGCAAGGTGGGGGCTGCGCCGCCAGCCCGGGGCCCCGAAATGTGGATGCACACCCCCGGCCCGGCCCCCCGGCCCGGCCCCCCTGCCCAAACCCCTATCCGACCCCCCTGCCTGACCTCCCTTCCCGGACAGCCCCTGCCCGACCCCCCTGCCCCACCCCCTGCCCAGACAGCCCCCGCAGGAACCAGGACCCACTGAGGGTCCCGGTGCAACCAGGGCCGGGCAGTTGGGTCAGAAGGTGGCCCGGTGCCAGCCTCCCTCAGGCTCCCTGGCTCCCGCGCCCCAGGCCCTGGGTGTTCCCTGGGAGATCGCTGTCACGGACCCGAGCCCGGCCCCCCCGTGCCCCTCTCTCTGGTTCTCCACGCCCAGCCCGGCCCCCCCGTGCCCCTCTCTGGTTCTCCACGCCCAGCCCGGTCCCCCGCGCCCCTCTCTCTGGTTCTCCACGCCCAGCCCGACCCCCCGTGCCCCTCTCTCTGGTTCTCCACGCCCAGCCCGTCCCCCCGCGCCCCTCTCTCTGGTTCTCCGCGCCCAGCCCGGCCCCCCGTGCCCCTCTCTCTGGTTCTCCACGCCCAGCCCGGTCCCCCGTGCCCCTCTCTCTGGTTCTCCACGCCCAGCCCGGTCCCCCGCGCCCCTCTCTCTGGTTCTCCACGCCCAGCCCGGCCCCCCGCACCCCTCTCTCTGGTTCTCCACGCCCAGCCCGGCCCCCCGTGCCCCTCTCTGGTTCTCCACGCCCAGCCCGGCCCCCCATGCCCCTCTCTCTGGTTCTCCGCGCCCAGCCCGGCCCCCCCGCACCCCTCTCTCTGGTTCTCCGCGCCCAGCCCGGCCCCCCCGTGCCCCTCTCTCTGGTTCTCCGCGCCCAGCCCGCCCCCCCGCGCCCCTCTCTCTGGTTCTCCGCGCCCAGCCCGGCCCCCCGCGCCCCTCTCTCTGGTTCTCCACGACGGCGGCAGAGGCTGCGGCCAGTGGCGAGCACACCTGCAGGAACCCGGTCCTGAGAGCTTTCCTCTCCGGCTCGTCACCGGCCCGTCTACGTCCTGGGCCAGGTGGACAGGAGGCCGGGCCTGCTGCCCACAGAGGAGGAGGAGGAGGAGGAGGAGGAGGAGGAGGAGGAGGGGGAGGGGGAGGAGGAAGAGGAGGAGGAGGAGGAGGAGGGGGAGGAGGAGGAGGAAGAAGAGGAGGAGGAGGAGGGATAGGAGGAGGAGAAGGAAGAAGAGGAGGAAGAGGGGGAGGAGGAGGGATAGGAGGAGGGAGAGGAGGAGGAGGGAGAGGAGGAGGAGGGAGAGGAGGAGGAAGAGGGGAGGAGGAGGAGGAAGAAGAGGAGGAAGAGGAGGGAGAGCAGGAGGGAGAGGAGGAAGAGGAGAGGGGAGGAGGAGGAAGGAGAGGAGGAGGGAGAGGAGGAAGAGGAGAGGGGAGGAGGGAGAGGAGGAGGAGGAGGAAGGAGAGGAGGAGGAGGAGAGAGGAGGAGGAGGAAGGAGAGGAGGAGGGAGAGGAGGAAGAGGAGAGGGGAGGAGGGAGAGGAGGAAGGAGAGGAGGAGGAGGAGGAGAGAGGAGGAGGAGGAAGGAGAGGAGGAGGAGGAGGAGGAGGAGGAGGGGGAGGAGGAGAGGAGAGAGGAGGAGGAGGAGGGAGAGAGGAGGAGGAGGAGGAGGAGGGAGAGCAGGAGGGAGAGGAGGAAGAGGAGAGGAGGAGGAGAGAGGAGGAAGAGGAGAGGGGAGGAGGGAGAGGAGGAAGGAGAGGAGGAGGAGGAGGAGAGAGGAGGAGGAGGAAGGAGAGGAGGAGGAGGAGGAGGAGGAGGAGGGGGAGGAGGAGGAGAGAGGAGGAGGAGGAGGGAGAGAGGAGGAGGAGGAGGAGGAGGGAGAGCAGGAGGGAGAGGAGGAAGAGGAGAGGAGGAGGAGAGAGGAGGAAGAGGAGAGGAGGAGGAGAGAGGAGGAAGAGGAGAGGGGAGGAGGAGGAAGGAGAGGAGGAAGGAGAAGGGAGAGCAGGAGGAGGAGGGAGAGGACAGTCACAGATTTCCCAGCCCCTTGGGTCTCCTGGGGCCTCCTGCGGTCTGCACCACCCCAGCAGTCACACAGGGTAAACTGAGGCCCGAAGCCGGGCATCCAGCGCCAGGCCACGCCCCGCTGCCCGCTGCTCGGAGGGCAGGGGAGCCGGTTCCGCAGGACGGTGCCTGGTTGGGAAAGGGCCCGGCCCAGGCCGCGGCGGGTGCTTGGGGGGTTCGGGGGCGAGTCTGGGGAGCAGTTACGTGGGGCGCGGGCCGGGCGGTGTTGTGGGGGAGGGTGTCCCAGCCGCTCCGTCGCTGTCGGGGCTCCGGTGGGGGCGCGGAGCCGGCCGTGGCCCGGGCGGGCGGGCGGGCGGTGCGGTCCGGCTGCGGACTCATTAAGGGCCGGCTGCTTTGTGGGCCTCCAGCCCCAGGCCCATGGCTGTCACGGGCTGTTACAGGCGTCATGACAGGCATTAGAGCCCAGAGCAATTAACAGGCTGCTTAATTAGCAGGAGGAATTAGCGTGTGAGTGGCTGATCCTCTCCTAAAGCGGCGCTGAGCGGGCAGTTATCTGATTACCATTGATCGCAGGGCCGGCCTCCCAGGTCATCCTCGCCCCTCCCGCAACCTGTGAACGTCCGCTGTTTAAATATTCCAACCCGGACCGGCTAATCAGCCCGGGAGACAGGGGTCCATTGTGGCCGCCCTCCCGCCGGCTCTGAGGGACAATGTCTGCCCGGCGGGCCCCTCGGCCCTGTGTCCCCCCCGCCCCCGCCCCGCTCAGCTCTGGGGGGCGCAGGCTGCCCCCGTGCTAGGGGGACAAGCCCGGGCAGACCCATTGTACAGATGGAGAGGCTGAGGCCGAGGGCTTGATTGGCAGCTGCTCAGTGAGTGACAGGCCAGCCCCCAGTTCCCTCGCCCGGTGGGGGCGGGGGGGGGGGAGTCCAGGTCGCCTGTGGGTGCTCCTTCAGACAGAGTCCCCGCACCTGGCGTGGCCTGGGAACCCACAGGCAGGCTCTGTGATGTCAGGCACCGTCCCCCTGTGTACTCAGGCCCTTCGGGGCTGGGGTTGGGGCGGGGGGGTGGGGGGGGGGCGGGCAGAGGCTCCAGCCCTGGGCTTGCGTGGAAGGGCGGACCTGATCATGGGAACAGCCCCTGCAAAGGCAGGGAGGCAGGGAGGCGCAAAGAACGTTTCAGGCCTGGCTGGTATGGCTCAGTGGATAGAGCTTCGGCCTGCGGACTGAAGGGTCCCGGGTTTGATTCCGGTCAGGGGCCTGGACCAGGGTTGTGGGCTTGATCCCCTGTACGGGGTGTGCAGGAGGCAGCCGATCCAGGATTCTCTCTCATCTTCGATGTTTCTCTCTCTCTCTCTCTCTCTCTCTCTCTCTCTCTCCCTCCCTCCCTCCCTCCCTCCCTCTCCCTCTCTCTCTCTCTCTCTCTCTCTCTCCCTCTCTCTCTCTCTCTCTCTCTCTCTCTCCTTTCCTCTCTGACATCCGTAAGAATAAGTGTGAAAAAAAGAAAAACAAAAAGAAAGTTCCAGAACGGCTCCGGATAACGGGCGGGTCACACTCATGCAGGGGCGTGGGGCCGGGGCTCTCTCTCCGGCTCGGACCCCGCGCTCGCTCACTCGCTCGCCCCGGGCCCCTCCCCAGGCGTCCTGACAAATAGGAGGCCGGGACTCAGTCCCCAGGGCCGGCCCGTGTGGCCCCCGGAGCCGGTGGGGAGCGGGGGGGGGGGGGTGGGGGGGAGGCAGGGGGCGGTTGGTCGCAGGTCCGTCCGGTCCCCCGAGTCCTCCGGACGTGCTGGGGGTCTGGCCGCTGGCTTCCGGATGGAGAGGAAGAGGTCCAAAGGGGATGAAACGGAGCGGGAGGCCGGCTGCCTCCTGTTTTGCGAAACTCAGAACAGATTTCAGCCCCGCGCCTCCCGACACAGACCCGCTCCCCGCAGTCCTCGCGTGACCCCGGGTTCTGGCCTGGGAGCGGGGAGAGCCGGCCTCGGGCGGCTGGAAATGCCGCGCAGCCAGCGGCGGTGCCGCCGTGCCAGGCCCGTCCCCGCCGGTTTGGTGAACTTTGCTTTTCTTGTTTGCTACATCGGGTGTCGTCTTACCCCCACCGCGCCCCGGGAGAAGCCGCCCCCCTCCCCCCTAGTGTCCTCCCTGGGCTGCGGGGAGGTCTGAGCGCGGGCCGGCCCCCCGGGCGCTGGGGGATCTTTATCGAGCCCCGGTGATGAAACCCGGTCTCCGGTTTCATTTTGGAAACGGCGGCGGAGCGGATCCCTTCGGCCTGTAAGCCGATACGGACAGTGGGCCGCTGCTCTGCCTGCCCTGCAGGGCAGGGGACAGTGGGACCGGGGTCGGCGGCTGCCCTGGGCCGGGTCTCCTGGGCAGAGGGAGGCGGGGTGGCCCCTGTGAGCGGGGGGAAGCGGCGGAGAGGCGGGCTGGCCGCCAGCCCCGGTTTGGGGAGGCCTGTGGACCCGGTGATGCAGCAGGGAGCCACTGCCAGGAGCTGGAGGCTGGATGGTGGCCACCGGGGGGAGGGGGCTCCTTCGGGACAACCCCTCCCCCCAACCCTTCCCCGGCTTCTCGCCTACATGGCTCCTTCCTGAGAAAAAGGGCCAAGGGGTGCCCGTCCTCGTCGCTCGGTGTGTGAATGGAAACCCGTCCTCCCTCCCCCCCCCCCCCCCCCCGCTCCGTGAACCCTGCCGCTGAGGTGCGCCCCCAGCTTCGTCTGAGACAGTTCTTCGTGTGGGAAGGGACGGAGAGCCGGTCTGTGCCGTGCCGGGCGAACGGTCTTTAGGGAAAGGGAAGGAACCCTCCAGCGTGATGGGCAGACGTCTGCGCTCCGGCCTGGGCTTCGGCCGGCCTTGCCCCGCGTTTGGGGGCTGCCTCTCGCCCCCCACCCCCGATTCCTAGTTCTGGGGAAGGAAAGCCCTGTGCACTGACCCCGAGGGAGCCCGTCCTGGGGTGTCTCTCCGCAGGGGGGCTGCAGGCTCAGGCCCGGAGCCCCTCCGGACCCCAGGCGGCCGGAGCACAGTTTGGGGCGGGCGGGGCGGGCTGGGGGGTCTGGCAGGAAGCCCCCTGGCCGGTGGCAGGCCGCTGCGTTGCGCAGTGGGTGGTGTCAGGGTCGGGGGGTGAAACACCCTGCATGGGGGCAGGTGCCTGTGGTGGGGACCTGTGAGGGGCCAGGGGGAGGATGGGCTGTACCCAGGGCCACCAGCCGGTCCAGGTCGGCACTTCTCACCTCGGGGTGCAGCTCGGCAGGCTGGTGTGCGTCCGGGGCCGTGTCCCCCACCAGCTCCCCTGGGGGTCGGAGGGCGGGGTGATTGGAAGTCAAAGTGGCCCTCGGGCCCCTCGGCCCCGCTCTGCCTCTCCCTCCCGCTGGCAGGGGCCACGGGGCCGTCAGGTGGCTCTGTGGGCGCGGCCCGTGCACAGGAACACGCGTGTCAGCAGCCGGCGTGTGCCCTCCTGCGACCGGGTCCGCCGGCCCCAGCTCCGTCCTCATCGCCGCCAGCCTCGTGTCCGGGAAGGTGGGAGGGGGTGTGGCCTGGGACGGGGACGGCTGGGGGGTCATCCCTGCTTCCTCCCGCCTCCGCCTCACCTTGCAACCCCCCTGCTCTGCTCTCCTTCGGAGGCGTTCAGGGGGTCGGCTTCCCTCCACCTTCACCCTCCCTCCTCGTCCCTCTTCCCTCCCTCATCCCGGACGGAGTTTGCGGCGCCGGGTCCGTTCCGTTTCCCGTTCCCACACGGGGCGAAGCGGCGCTCTTGTTCGGCTCTGGGTTCACGTGGGGAGCCGCGAGCTCTAGGACTCTCTCGGGCCTTCGTGGCCGGGCACGCCGTAGAGGCCTCCCCACGTGGTCGAGGGTTTTAAGACAAAGGTTCCCCTGAGGTTTTGTTCCATTTGTCCGGGCACCTCGGAGGATGTGAGGGAAACGGGGGTCGCAAGGGAGGCCGGCCCTTCTCTCCGCTGCCGCCTCGGGGCGCGAAGCCGGACCGAGGGAGTGTCCTCGAGCCGCTGGGGAGCCGGGGGCGGGGGGGGGGGGGGGCTCCGCCTTGAGGTCTGAATCTGCGCCCTCGGGGCGCGAAGCCGGGACCGAGGGAGTGTCCTCCAGCCTCTGGGGAGCCGGTGTGTGTGTGTGTGTGTGTGTGTTCCGCCTTGAGGTCTGAGCCTGCGCCCTCGGGATGCAGCCGGGCACCGAGTGGCGGGCGGGTGGGGCTGGAGCAGCCCGGCTGGGCGAGTGTCGCAGGGTGGCTGTGCCCTCGGCTCCATCTGATGGGGTGGGGGAGGGTGAGGAGGGGGGAGAGGCCTCCACGCTGTCTCTCCTGCCCTCCGACCAGGCCTTTGCCTCCTCTGCCCCCCCCCAGGTCCACTGCTGCTGCTGCCCCCTCTCACCCAGCCTCCTCCGCACTCCCCCTCCCCCCAGGTCCTGCCCCATGGCCCCATCCTGGGGGCCGGTCCGTTAGCCCCTGAGACTGAAAACCCAGGTCCCTTTAATGGGCAAACAATGGCAATTCGCACCCCCCCCCCCAAAGGGTTTAGGATTTAAGTGAGTTTTTTAAAAGCCCAATTACTGCCGTTTAATTCGGAGGAGAGAGGCCTTTGTGTGCTAATTACACAGCTGGGGAAGGAGCCATGGGGCGGGCGTGCGGGCAGCGCTGTGGGGCTGGGGCACCTCTGAAAGGTCTGACCTTGTCTCTCTGCCTTTGGGTGGGGTCTCTGCGGAGCCGCCGCCGGGGCGCTGGCGGGGGGCAGCCCGCGGGGGAGGAATGTGCGCGCGTGATGTCGTCGTATTATTTCAGCGATGTTTACAGAAGCGTCGGAGCCTGGCCACAGGCCCTGGCCCTGCCCAGCTCGCTCTCCGGCCAGAGGAGCGGGAGGGGAGGCCGCTGGGTGGAGGGTGGACAGGAAACCGGGCCTGGCCAGAGCCCCGTCCTGGGTGCCTGTGGGGCCTGGCCTCATAGAATCATCTGGAACGTTCCAGAAGCGTCCAGTGGGGCACTCGCGCCCCACCCCACAGGCAGATAGGCCGTCCCAGGCATCGTTTGCTGACTTGTACGCTGGACGCCCGGGAAACACGGGAAGGGGCCCAGCCGGCGTGGCTCTGTGATTGAGAGTTCCCCTAGGAACCAGGAGGTCAGGGTTCGAGTCCTGGTCAGGGCACAGGCCTGGGTTGTGGGCTCGGTCC
This sequence comes from Antrozous pallidus, assembly GCA_027563665.1. Taxonomy (NCBI): domain Eukaryota; kingdom Metazoa; phylum Chordata; class Mammalia; order Chiroptera; family Vespertilionidae; genus Antrozous; species Antrozous pallidus. Next base: position 212,995,591 of record CM050508.1, read on the forward strand.
CCAGCAGGGGATGTGCAGGAGGCAGCCCATCCGTGATTCTCTGTCATCACGATGTTCCCGTCTCTCCCTCTTCCTTCTTCTCTGGAATCAATAAAAATATATATATTTTAAAAACCATGGCAGGGACTCCTGCACCCTCCCCACCCACTGCCCTCGCTCTTCCACAGCCTTGTACCAGCCGGCCCGGTGTTTGCCTCGACACGCCCACCCCTCTGCTCCCCTCGAGGAAAGGATGGTTCATGTGGGACAGAACGTACCACCTGGTGCACGGGACACGGGACACGGACACGGGACACGGACACGGGACACGGGACACGGACACGGGACATGGGACACGGACACGGGACACGGACACGGGACACGGGACACGGACACGGGACACGGGACACGGACATGGGGCACGGACACGGGACACGGCCCAGGCCCCGCCTCTCGCAGACGCAGATCCTGTGCTCGTGCCCACATCGATGGGAAGACGGGCCGAAACGAACACCCAGCCTGACCCAGCCTGACTCATCCCCGCCCCCCTCCCGCCCCGCGCCCGGCCGTGAGTGCTCACGGAAGACTCGGGGACGATTCAGAGAAGCTGAGGCGTCGGCCTGCGGCAGGTGCGTGGGGGGCTGGCGCGAGACCCCCCGCGTGGTGGCCACACCTGCCCCCTCCGGGCACAGGCCAGGCCCCGGGGTGAAGCCCTTATCAGCGGCTTGGGCACCCCGGCCGGGGGGGGGGGGGTGGAACAGGGGGTCCCCCCCGGCCCCGGAAGGCTGAGCTGAAGCAGCCCAAGGGGGTCACAGGGCAGGACCGGCCACAGCGGTTGGCCCTGGGCACCACCAGCCGTGGACGTGAGTCCGGAACCTTCCCTGGCCGTGACCGCCACCACCCAGGCCTCGCGACCCCGGGGGCCTCAGCCCACGTCTACGAAACCAGTTGCCCCACGTGGCAGAGACGGACGGGGCCCCCTCACTCAGGGGAGCCCAGGCCTGGGGCCCGAACCGGCCAGGATGCCTTGGGGGGGGGGAGGGGGGCGGCACCTTGGAGCTAACGGCTGACGGGACGGGAGGCCGGTGCCTGGGACTCTTCCCAGATGATGGGGACCCTGTGGGGAGGGCTGGAGGGCCACGCAGGATTCCAGAAGGTTCCCTGGCACATGGCATGTTGGTTAAGGGCAGGAAGCTGCCGGCGGAGGGAGGAGGGAGCGCTGGGCCGGGGCACGGCCCGAACAGCGGCCGAGGGGCGGGGCGATGGGTCCGGGTCAGGACCGGGACCGGCGCCAGACGCCCCCCTCGCCCTCCTCTCCGCCGGCCCCTAGGACGGAGGGCTCACTCCCCCGGCTGAGGCCGCAGGACGGGGGGCCGTGCAGCGCCTCGCCGAGGGCCCGGGACCCGCGGGGGCCTTGACCCGGTCCGCCCAGCGAGGCGGGCCTGGCACCTCGAGTGCGCAAAACCGGGGAGATTAGACCTAAAGCGCTTACACAACCGGCTTTCTCCTTTAAGACGTTAGCTGGTGAGAAATGACAAAAATGTCCTTAAGCTGCGTGAGGCCGGGGCCGGCAACAGACCCCCTTTGTCTGCCAGGGGCCTGGCCGTGGGCCCGCGTGGGGGCGCCCGCCCCAAGCCCACCCCCCACCGGGCGGGGGATCGGCGCTGGTGGCGGACTCGGCGGTGTCGGCGGGGATTAGGGGGCTGCTGGCCACCCACAGGGTCAGGGTCCGCAGGGAGCAGGTCAAGGCTGCCCACTTATTTGGGGTCTGCAGGGCACCCCACACATCGGGGATGAGCCCCACTCTGGCCCAGCCCCGGCGGGGAAGGGGGGAGCGGTTCCGGTCCCCTTCACGTTGGCCTGCGGACCCCGCCCGCCCGGGGAACCAGTCACCGCTCCTGTGTCCCGGGGGGCGGGGGCGGGGAGCAGGTGGGGGTCCCCGGGGAGGGGCGGGGGGCGGGCGGGCCCTTCCTGTGCCGCAGACGCCGTCCCGGCCGACATTTCCCCGAGAAAAGAAAACACGGAGCCCCGTTTCTTATCGGAGCGCAAACAATGAGCTCCCCGCCGCCGCCTGGGAAGGGACTGTGCCGGCCGCTCCCGCGAGGCCGCCCGGCGCTGCCAGGCCCGCCCCCCCCCCCCCCCCCCCCGGGCGGGCAGGTGACACGCCAGCTGTGAGCCCGGTAACCGGACCCGCCGGGCTCCCCGCGCCGGCCCGGCAGTGACTGTGAGAGGGTCTCCTCGCCGCTCCCGCTGGGCCGGCCTGTGCCCGCACCCCGGCCCCCGCGCTGTAATTACAGGGTCGGGTTTCCCCGGGGAAACAGGTCCGGGCCTTGTTCCGCCCCCCACCCCCCCCGAGCTCCGCCCAGCTCCCGGGCTGTCCCCTGGGACCCTCCTTGGGCCCTGCACAGCTGGGGTGGAGGGGCAGGGCTCCTCGGGCGAGTGGGGAACCACATGGGTGTCTCCTGCTGCGTCCCCCGCGGCTAAAGGGGGCCGCCCGGTGCGAGGACAGGGCTGGGCTCCGTGGTCAGGGAGACACAGGGCCCGGGGAGGCCGAGGGGGTCCTGTGCCCTGATGCCGACCCTAGAACGGGTCTGGGGGTCCCGTGACTGGGAGCCGAGGGAAAGGCAGAAGCTGCTGCCACCTCTGGCTACCTACCCCCAGTTACCTACCCCAGGCCACCTGCTCCAGGCCACCTGCCCCAGGCCACCTGCCCAGGCCACCTGCCCCAGGCCACCTGCCCAGGCCACCGGCCCCAGGCCACCTGCCCAGGCCACCTGCCCAGGCCAGGCAATGGCAGCAAAGGTGAGAGGCCACCAGGGTCCCCGTGTTCACAGCCCTGGGGGGCTGGCTCTGAGCCCTGAGCTTCCGGCGGCCACAGAGCCGGGCCCTCTGCCGGCAGCTCCCAGTGCTGGTGGGGACGGGGGTCGGCTTCCTGTGGCCCCACTGCCCACCTGGCTGCTCTGTGGGCGGTCGAAGGCTGCCTCCCACCCTGGCGCCCCCATTCCTGGCCCGGGAACCCCGCTTCAGGCAGCCCCTGGGTAACCCCATCCAGCCAGGTACTGGGTGGCGGGTGCTGGGCTCTGCTGGCCTCGTCACCCCCGAGAGCCCCGGGTTGTATGTGGTGGCACAGGGCGCCCTTCTCCCTCCTGCCCTGGCCGGGGAGGGCTCACCCCACGCCTGCGCCATCGGACGGATGGGTCACTGGCAGGGTGGGCAGGGGAAGGAGCCTGAGTCCAGCTCACAGGCGAGGAAACTGAGTCCGCAGAGCGGCCACCTTGTGGTGCAGGCGCCAGGGGCCCAGCCCCCGCCGGGGCTGAGCCAGTCAGAACTGGACAGCCGTCCCTGCTGGCACCCCTCAGCTCTCCCGGGGGGCCCCAGGGGGGCCCAGAGCAGGGCCGTTTAGGGGCAGCCCCCTCGGGCGGCCCCCGGGCCCCTCCCCTCTCTCTGACCCCGGCGCCAGCATGTGAGCAGTCACACGGTGCAGATTTAGAGTGAGGCTGTCGCGCGGGGAGCCGGAATGCACAGCCGGCCTCCCCGTCCTGCAAAGCCGGGTCATGTGCGGGAGATCAGTTCTGGGGACGCGGTGGCTGCCAGGGGGACCTTTCTCTCCCGAGTCCCAGACGTCCCCGGGCCGGTCGCCAGACACCAGACGGGGCCGGGGCCCGGCAGGCCATCCAGGGGGTCTCCTTGGGGGAGTCGGCGTCCGCACGTGCGCGCAGGCGGTGCAGGTTTTCCCCGGAACAAAGGACGGCTCAGGGTTTCCTCCTCAGGTGCATAAGCTCCGAGCCCGCCTCATCCCCCAGCACCTGGGCGTTGGGTTTCCCGCCAGGGGGTTTGTGGGGATATCGTGACACCAGAAACGCCCCTTCTCTCGTGTCTGGCCTGGGGGGGGGTGTCCACCCGGATCGGTCCTGTCCCCCGGTTTCCGGGCTGAGGCCCCTGAAGGTGCCCTGACCCGAAGCGGCCGACCCCGCCCTCCCTTGGCCTCGGGGCCCAGAGGCACTGAGATGTGTGGGAGTCCGGGGCAAGGTTCAGCGGCAAGGCTGCCGCGAGGGCCTGGAAAGTTCCAAAGGGTTCCGGAAGGCTTTCCCAGCCCTGGCCCAGCCAGGGGCCAGGACACAGACCTCGCGGCCACGCTGGGGCCACGTGGCCACGTGGCTGGGTGGTCAGGAGTCGCCTGCTCAGGAGGAGGGTGCGGAGGACCCCCGGGGCTGGGAGGGGAGGGCCGGGCGTGGGGCCGTGCTTTTTCCAGATCGAGGAAGGAGGAGGAGGAAGAAGAACGAAGACGCTCCCTGAGCCACCCTCTGGCTCCCCCTCCGTGGATTCCCGGGAGCCGTGGGCGTTCAACTTTGACCTTTGGGATAAGATAATGGGGCTTCTGTTCTCGGGCGGCGCTGGGAGCCGGGCACAGAGCTCCGTGTCCCCGCGCCGGGCTGGCCGGTGACACGCATGGGGCGCTGCCCTTTCCCCCATTTCTCCCGTCGGAGGGGCGGGTGGCCCAGTGGGCGGCGACAGGGTTGTCCCACACACACGCTGCCTGCACCTCGCAGCCGTCCCGTGTCCTCCCCTCCCCTGGACCGGCAGGGATCCTCCTCCCTCCCCCCCCCCCGCCCTCCCCCAGCCAGAGGTTTCCATGGGGACCTGCAGGGGGCACCTCGGGGACCACCTCCCGGACTGGGGTGCCCGCAGCAGATGGATAAACTCGCTCAGGGACGGGCCCCGGGCGGAGAGCGAGGGGACAGAGCAGGTCTGGGGTGGGCGAGGGGGCAGCCGGGCTCCAGATCTGCCGGACACCCTCCAGGCCAGGCCCGGGCCGGGACGGAGGGGGCAGGCGGCCTGTGTCACCGTCCCTGCCCTCGCCAATGACCCTGGTCACTCGTGGGGTCCCCGGGTGGCTGAGGCCCAGCCTCTGCGCGGCTGGAACTGGCTGTGATGGTGGACGACGCTGGTCGCTGTGAGCACAGCTTGGTAGGGCCCGAGGGCCCACCGTGGGGGAACCCCCCCTCCCCAATTCTGCTAAAGGGAAAGGGAGCCGCTCCCCAGAGCTCCTGGGCGGCGGGGACTGGGGGCCGGGGGTGGGTGGGGGCCAGCGGCTGTGGTCTGGGCAGGAGGCGTGCCTGCCCGGACCCCGGACCCCTCCCACCTCCCCGACCCCGACCCCGTCCCCCCGCCGGGAGCGCCGTCTGCCCCGGTTTGACAAGGTCATTAGCGGCCGTCCCGAGAGCCGCGGGGATGGCAGAGCCGGCCCTCGGCAGCGTAGCCGACCTGGTCCTCGGCGGATGCCGCTCCGGATGGCTGCCCGGCCGTATATCTCTGTTTAGGAACCTGGTTTTTATTAAATTTAATTGCTTCCTTTTCTGGCCTTAAATCAAGGGTGGCCTCTGAGCAGGGACAGCAGCAATTTAATTTAATCGCCGGCGCTGGCCTTCCGAGGGCTGTGGCTACCGGGCTCACCCCCGCCCGCCCCCCCCCCCCTACCTGGGGACCAGCCCGCGGCCCCGGGGGGCACGGCCCAGGGTCAGGGCTCCGACCCCTTCCCCCCTCCCCCCGTCTCCGACCCGCCCGCCTGGGCCGGGAGCCGCCGGGACACCCCGACACTCTCTTAGTGACGTTGATGTCCCGTTGGCTGTGAGAGCCAGGTGCTCCCCACACGGGGCGACCGTTCCCCACAGCCCGGCCGGGGCTTCGGATGGAGGCGCTGTGCACACAGGCCGCCCGAGGGCCAGGCTGGGGGTGGGGCACAGCTGACGGTCCCTCTCGGCCTCCCAGGGTCCCCACCTCGGGTTCCAGGGCAGCTGTGTGTGTGTGTGGGGGGGGGGGGCGGGGGAGGGCAAGGTGGAGAGAGCAGGCGTGAGGAGAAGCCGGGCAGTGGGTGGTGAAGCCAGGCAGAGCGGGTGAGGCCGGGCAGCGGTTGGTGAAGCCGGGCTGCAGGGGGTGAAGTCGGGCAGTGGTTGGTGAAGCTGGGCGGCGGGGGGGTGAAGTTGAGCAGCAGTTGGTGAAGTCAGGCAGCGGTGGGAGAGGCCAGGGGTGGGGGTGAAGCCGGGCAGCAGTTGGTGAAGTCGGGCAGCGGGGGGGTGAGGCCGGGCGGCGGTTGGTGAAGCCGGGCGGCGGGGGGTGAGGCCGGGCGGCGGGGGGTGAAGTCAGGCAGCGGTGGGAGAGGCCAGGGGTGGGGGTGAAGCCGGGCAGCAGTTGGTGAAGTCGGGCAGCGGGGGGGTGAGGCCGGGCGGCGGTTGGTGAAGCCGGGCGGCGGGGGGTGAGGCCGGGCGGCGGGGGGTGAGGCCGGGCGGCGGGGGGTGAGGCCGGGCGGCGGGGGGTGAGGCCAGGCGGAGGCGGGTACTTTGGCTGAGCAGGCTTTGAGCAGAACCATGCGGGTTCTGGCCCCACGTTTCCCCTCCCCCCCGGACAGGGAGACCCCGTGGCCGAGGAGGCCGCTCTGCGTGCGCTTGTGAAACGCCAGGGACGGCGAGAGAGCCCTGTGGCCGGGCTCCCCGAACCCGGGCTGGAGCGGGCCGTGACGAGGACGGCCTGTCAAATGACAGAGAGCGTCTGCGTTTCCCGGGGCCGGCGCCGGCGAGGCCGTCCCCCGGCTGCCGCTCCCGCTCGGCGGCTTAGCCGTGCGCCGTCCGGGGCTCCTCCGCGTGACGGGTGCCTCCCCGGAACAATGCCGTCGCCGGGCACCCACCTGCCGGCAGCCGGCATCAATCTCGGGCCCGCGGTAACGTATGGCTGCGCCGGCGATTTGCAAACCTAATGGGGGGGGGGGGGGCGGAGCCCGGGCCCGGCTCCCGCTCCATCCGCCCGGCTGTAGCCGCGGCACCCCCCCCCCCGCCCCCCATTAGCAGAACAAATGGTGCGGAGGCCAGACAGCACCTCCCAGGCCCGATAAATATTTTATCAGCCGTAATGGAAATTGTCAGACGGACCTAATTGTGCGATCCGTTATCCGGGCGGTGTCCGCGCCGGGCCTGGCCTCGGCCCGGCCCTCCGTGCCCTCGCGGCGGCCGGGAGCCGTGTCCGGAGCGCGGGGTGCGTGCCGGCATCGGGCCAATGCCACGAGGGCCACGTGGTACGTGCTGTGCCGTAAACGCCGTCCTCTGGCCTGGCGTGGGCCTCGTGGTGAGAGCCCCGGGGGGACGGAGAGGAACAGGGGCAGGACAGACGGCGGGCGGGCAGGACAGACAGGCGTCAGGGACCCCCTCCCGCCCTCGGGTTGGGGGCGGCGGTGCGCCTTGCCCGCCGGTCACACAGCTGCCCAAAGAGCGGTGACGATGGCAGTGCCAGCACCACCCCGCCCCCCCCCCCCCGGGTCTGGTCCCCCCGGAGGGGGAGGGGCGGGGGCCGGGGGAGACTGGGCGGGGTGGGGGGGGGGCAGGAGGCTTTCACAGCCAGGCCGGCCCCTCTGGTTTCTAGAACAAACAGCCGTGTCTCAGACCCGGAGCCCATCTGCAACACGAGTGAAAACAGCTGCGAAGGCGCTGCCGCCCGGCGGGGTGGTGCGGGGAGGGTCCCCGCCGCCCCCTGGCTGCCGGTGGCCGCTGTTATGACGGGTCTGTGGGCACCCGGGGCGGCGGCATCCCCTCCGGTGCAGACGGCACAGCCGGCGCCGGGACACGTTTCTCGGCCACGGCTGCGGTCCGCGTGGACGCTCACCTTGACCTCCACCCGGTCTCGGAGGAGGACGGGCTGGCCGTGCCGGGCCACACGGTCTGTGTGTGGAAGGGACGAGGGGGGCGGGCAGGGGACCGCTCCACCAGCTGGGGGCTGCCAGGCCGGGCTGCCGAGGACTGGCCCACGCGTGGCATGGCGTGGCTGCGGCGTCCTCAGCTGCCCACGCGCACGCCACATCCGTGCTCCGTCATTTCAGGGGTGCCCTTGCCTCACTGGGCCCCTCATTGGGGGCCCTGACCCTCGGGACGCAGGCTCTCTGTGTTGCTCCTTAGCTGTCGGGGCGGGGCGGGGGGGGCGGGCTGGGAACACGTGTGCACACGCTCACACACGGAAGCCGGCCGTCGGTCTTTCAGTCGCCTGTCATTTTAGACGAAAATAAAAAGGGGGGTGTCCGTGTTGCAGGAGCCTCGGGAGGGGCCGTGGCTGCTTCGTGGTCCCTCGTGTGCTCCGTGTGGCGTGTGCCCGGCCTCCGTGGGCTCTGGGTTCCCCGGCTGTGAGGAGAGGGGCACAGCGAGCCGGGCAGAGTGGGCCCGGGTCCGGGCTGGGCCTCGGGGGTCCCCGCCTGCAGGTTGGGGGATTGTGACTGGGCCCTGCTCCGTGTCTCTGTCCCCTTCCTCCCTTGCTTCTCGCCGAGGAAAACGGCAGTACCCGCGTGGAATTCTCTCTCTTTCTCCCTATCTCTCTCTCTCTCTCCCTCTCCTCTCTCTCTCTCTCTCCCTCTCTCTCTCTCTCTCTCTCTCTCTTTCTCTCTCTCTCTCCCCCCCCCCCTCTCTCTCCCCCCCCCCCTCTCTCTGTTTCCCTAATCCTCCCCCGAGGAAATTTCCCCACTGACTTTTGGAGAGGGAGTGGGAGGGACGGGAAGAACGAGAAACAGGGATCTGAGAGACACATCCGTTGGTTGCCTCGCCCACGCGCCCCGACGGGTGTGTGTGTGTGTGTGTGTGTGTTTGAGGAGCAAACCTGTACCCGGGGTCTGTGCCCTTGACCGGGAATGGAACCCTGGACCCTTTGGTGCTCAGGCTGATGCTCTAACCACTGAGCCCCCAGCCAGGGCTTATTTCTCCTTCTGGAGAGCGAGGTCCGGGGGGGGCAGCACCCTGTCTCCTCCATGTCTGGAGCCCCCCGGCAGCCCCGTGCCTGCAGCCCAGGAGCCAAGGTGTGTAGACACGTGTGCACGGGAACGCATGTTACGTGCATGCTCTGAGCGTGTCTGCGTGCACGCGTGCCTGCCCATGTGTGTGCGTGCCCTGGCAAGCAGTGCTTTGGAGTTTGGAATCCAGGAGCTGCCGTGTGCGGGCACCCCCCCGCCCGTCGCCCCGCGCCCCCCTCCCCGGGCAGCCACGGACCTCCGTCCCCCCCCTCGCTGCGCTGTGGCCCGTGGCCTCGTTCGCTGGGTTGCTGGGACCCGCTGGGAGAAGCGGCACAGCTCTGCCGCGGCCAGCGGCCAGCGGGCACCCGCCCTCCCTCCCCCAGCCCTCGCCAGCCGACGCCAAGGGGCCGGAGTGAGTTGTCCGCTCCAGGGCCCTTTGGGAGCCGTGGCCAGGCTGTGCCCAGGGACCCTCCGTCCGCATCAGGGCGGTGGTGCCGGTGCTGCCCCCCCGGACCTCGCTCTCCAGAAGGAGAAATAAGCCCTGGCCGGGGGCTCAGTGGTTAGAGCATCGGCCTGAGCACCAAAGGGTCCAGGGTTCCCTTCCCGGTGTGAGGGGGGGCCTTCCCCCGGGGCTGGCGCCTTGCAGGCCCCGCTCCTGTGGGTCCCAGAGTCTGCGTCCCTCCCGCCGCCTCGCCTGCCGCCGTATCCGGAGGGAGGGGAGTGGGGGGGTTGCTGGGATGGAAAGACACCCGGGCGTTAGTCCGGCCCCGTGGCCCGGCAGGAGCCGAGAGTCTGGGGGTGCCGGGCAGTGATGGGACAGAGCGTCTGTCTTCTCCCAGGCCCCCAGCAGCCGCCGCCTCGTCAGCCGCACTCATCCTGCCGCGCGCACGGGGCCTGGCCGGGGTGCCAGCTGCCGCGGAACCCCGGCGCCTCCCTCCTGCCGGCCCCCAGGGCCCACCCTTCCGGCAGCACCCCCGTCCGGTCTGTGCATCTCCCGCCTGTCCAGCGCTTGGAAAACCGGGCACCATCCCCGTTTCCAATCGGCGGAGAGTCAGAGCCCCCGAGGTGGCTGGGCCTGGGAGAGGATTCGCCGGTGAGGCGGGGAGGGAGGGTTTCCCGGAGCCGCCGGCGCTGGGGCGAGTGCCGGCCCCCCATGCCCGGGCCGTGGGCCGCAGCAGCCTCCGCGTCCCGTCTCCCTGCAGGTCTGGCCGCACCGGCTCTGCAGCCGGTGTCTTGGGGGCGAGGAGGGGGTCTGGGAGGGGTAAGGGGCGTGGGCTGGGAGTGGGGCCAGGGTCAGGGTGGGGACCTGGGTAGGTCCCCTGGGATCCTGGCTTTGTGCACACGCGTGTACGCACGTGTATACGCGTATGTACATACGTACACACGGGTTTCGTCGTGTGCACGTGTTCAGGCTGCGCTGTCTGTGCTGGGAACAGAGTGATCCGTTGTCCCTGACCCGGCGGGCAGCCGGCCCTCCGGGGCCCTGGTTCGCTGCGGGGAGGGGGGGGTCCACAGGCTGGACCGGTGCGGGGGACCCCGGGACACAGCCCGCAGCCCGTCACGGCAGGAGCGGCGCGGGGACCCCTTCCTCTCGCTGCCTGTGGTCGCCGAGGCCGCGCCCGCTGTCGGAAAAGGCGCCTGTTCGGCTGGAAGGTCGTGGGGTCCGAGCCCGCGCCGGGTTTGGCCGATCAGTCCTGTGCTCCCCAAACGGCCCCCGAGACTCAGCCGGGGGCCCGGAGGCCGGACGCCCGCTCGCAGGGACGCGAATGGGGGTGTCGGCCCCGTGGTTACATTGTAACGCGCTCTGTGCTCCCGGCGGGGGCGTCCGGGGCCCCCCCTGCCCGAGCCCCCCGCAGAGAGCCACAGCCCCGAAGCCGTCGGGCGGGGGGACAACGACGGGGTCACACCGCCCGGCCCGGTCCTGCGCCCCCACCGTGTCCCCGCCCGGCCCGGTCCTGCGCCCCCACCGTGTCCCCGCCCGGCCCGGTCCTGCGCCCCCACCGTGTCCCCGCCCGGCCCGGTCCTGTGCCCCCACCGTGTCCCCGCCCGGGAGCCTTTTGTGCGAGTCCTGGATCTCGGAGCCGGGCCTCCCCCGTCACCGGCCCACCAGCCCAGCCTGAGACGGCGCGTTAGGACCCGCCGTGGGGTGCACCCCCCGCACCCCTGAATGGGCCGAGGGTGCTGATGGGACAGACGGAGCTGTGTGTGGGGGGCGTGGCCTCTGCATTCACAGGAACGGCTTGAATCTCTGGGGACAAAGGTGCCACGTGGGGCACTGAGAAAGGGCGGCAGCGTGCCCCATCCAGCGCCAGGACCCCTGTACCCCACAGCCCAGTGGCCCCAGGGATCCAGTTTCAGGCTGCTTACCTGGGCTCTCTCCCCTGCCCACTTCCCTGCACCCCAACAGCCCTCCTCCCGCCCCGTGTTCTCAAGGCCTGGCATGGCCTCAGGCTGCCCGCCCACATGGGGTGACCGGGTGCTGCCGGGGTGGAGGAGGGCCAGGGCCCGGCCCAGGGTAAGCCTCCCCGGGCCGCCATCACCCCTCACAACAGGGACCCAGGGGGACAAGTGTGGGTGGGGAGCACCCGGGACACTGCAGGCGACAGAGAAGGAAACTCGAGTCTGTTCATCAGAAAAGCGACAGGAGGCTCTGACCGGTGTGGCTCAGTGGGTAGAGCGTCGGCCTGCGGACTGAAAGGTCCCAGGTTCGATTCCGGTCAGGGGCGTGTACCGTGGTTGCGGGCACATCCCCAGCGGGGGGTGTGCAGGAGGCGGCTGATCCATGTTTCTCTCTCATCGATGTTGCTGCCTCTCTATCCCTCTCCCTTCCTCTCTGTAAAAAATCAAAATATATTTTAAAAAAAAAGAAAAGGGACAGGAGGGTCTGCCAACGGCTAGGTAATCCCGGCGCGAGCTGGGGGGCCCCCACCTCTTGGCCCCCCGCCCCCTCTCCCCGCAGGGCCGCTGCTGTCCCCCAGGGAGGCCCCTGGCGTGTGACTTCTCCGGCTTCTGGCAGGGGGGGGGGGGGCAGCAGCCGGGGCGCCTTTCTTGGGGGTTTTAAAAGAAAACAAACGGCGGAAGGAAAACCAGGGTTCAGGCCGCCTCAGGAGGGCCCTGGTTTCTGTGTGTGGCAGCCTCGCCGTGGATTCTCACAGCGTGTCTCCGGGCCAGGAAGAGGGGACCAGCGCCGTCATTTCGGGGGTGCCCTTGCCCCGTGCAGAGCACCCTGCCCGCTTCCCCTTTCCTCCCCATCCCCAGCTGCCCCCCAGCCCCCCGCGGGCCTCTCCGCCTTCCACACCTGCAGAAACAAGCTCGTCTCAGACGGCCCGGCTCCTGCGTTGTGCAATGCGCCCGCGTTTGGGGGCGCGACGGTTTGGTCTCTGAAACAGAACCCCGGGGTGGGGGCGGCTCCGGCCGCGGCCCCGTTTCCGTTCGGTGACCCTCAGGGGCCGAAGCCGCCCCCACCCCCCTGCCTCCCTCCCCGCCTCGGCCGGGAATGGACTTCTTAAATTAATAATGCGCAGGGGAGATTTACTACACGTGGCTAAAATATTGTCTCTGCCTTTTATTTGTGCATTTGTCACTGTGGCCGCTGATCGAGGGGCGCGGGGAGGGATAAATAATGGAGGGAGAGGCCGCCCTGTCACTGGGCCGGGCCATTTGCAAATCCATCACCGGTATTCCCGGGGAAGGAGACGGAGCAGGTGACGGATGTCCCCCGGCGCCAATATATCTCCCGGTGCCCGCCATCCGCTCCCTTCGCCGGCTTGGGCCGGCCGCAGACGGCCGGGGGACGGTCGCCGGGCGCTGGGTGAGGGCCCGCGTGGAGGCCACCGTCCTCTGTCCCGTTCCCAGTGGCTTTGGGGGGAGCTGTTCGCAGAGGGGCCGGGACCAGAGGTGGCGTCTGCTGGGAGCGTGTCCTCCGTCCGTCTCTGCAGGGGGGACGGCCGGCGGGGCCCAGGGGTCGGGCGTGGACCTCGCCCCGTGGTCGGCAAACCCCTTCGTCCGCAGAGCCCAATGTCAACAGCACGGCGGTGGGAATGTCTCTGGAGAGCCGGATTTTTTAAACGTAAACCTCTTCCAACGCCACTTCTTCGACACAGACTCGCCCAGGCCGTGGTGTTTTGCGGAAGAGCCGCACTCCAGGGGCCAAAGAGCCGCAGTTTGCTGACCACGGACTGAGGGACCAGGAGCCCACAGTCCGATGCCCATTCGGGCACAGGCCCGGGCTGCGGGCTTCATCCCCGGGGCGGGGCGTGCAGGAGGCAGCCGGTCCGTGAGTCTCTCTCGTCGTGGCTGTTTCTCTCATCCTCTCCCTTCCCCTCTGAGGTCAATGAGAACATATTGTAAAGAGAGAAAGGAGGGCCGGGCCCTCACTCACACCGATTTCCCCAGGGGCCGGACGACCCGCTGGCTGCCTCTCTGGCTCCGGGAGCCGGCCTCTCTGGGTGGCGTTAACCGACAGGAACGGGGGTAAGGGAGCCTGCTTCGGGGAGCTCTGTCCACTCCTGAGGGGGTTGGGCCCTCGGCTGTCAGGAGGGCCCTCCCCCTGCCCCGGGCTCCTCCCCACGCGGGTGGGCGGGACCGGCAGCTCAGGCACCCCACGTGGGTTTAGCGCGGGCAGAAACGGCTCCCGTGGGAGCCCCCCGTGCCATCCTGTGGCCTCCAGGGCCCGGTGGGGTCAGTCTGGGCAGCTGCCTCGAGGGGGGGGAAGCACCAGGTCCCCAGCGTGGCCCGGGCCATGGGGGTCTCCGACGGCCGAGGGTCTCGCTGCCGCACCTGCAGGCATCCGGTGGGATCGTACGAGGGGTCCTGGGTCCCTACGCTCTGCACGCACCATGGCTGACCCGGTCGGCCTGAGCTGCCAGGTCACCCGTCCCCCCCGCCCTCATAACCTCAGGGAGCACTCAGGGGGGGCTGCTGTGTGCCCGGCAGCTACTCGGTGTTCAGGGAAGCGTGAAGGGGCGAGGAGCACCTCTGCCCCCCCGCCAGGGGAAGGGCACAGAGAACTCGGGGGGCCAGGAGCAGGCAGGGCCCCCCTTTCCTGGCAGCCGGGCTGAGGAGCCCCTCGGCCTCTGGTCTCCATCCCTGAGCCGGAACCCCGCTGACGGCCGCCCTCCGGGGGGGGGCACACGGACCCCTCGCCGGGGGTGCCGCGCTGAGCGCCGGGCGGGAACGGCCCCGTTTATTATTACTTTTATTTATTACTTCACTTATTTTTTAAAATATATTTCGTGATTGACGTCCAAGAGGCAGGGAGAGGAAGAGAGAGAGAAACAACTGAGGATGAGAGAGTACCGAGGACCGGCTGCCTCCTGCGCGCCCCCCTCCGCTCAGGACCGAACCCACAACCTGGGCACCGGCCCTTGACCGGAATCCAACCGGGCACCCTTCCGTCTGCAGGCCGGCGCTCTGCCCACTGGGCCACCCCGGGCCAGGGAGGGCATGGCCCCTTGGGCTCCTCCCACCTCCACTTCCGGAGCCGCGGGGGGCTCGGAGCGGGCGGGGCACTGCCCGAAGCCACGCAGCCAGGAGGGGGTCTCCCCCCGCCCCGGATCCGCGGCTTCTCTTCCCGACCCCGCGACCCCAGGAGGAGAGCACAGGCCGCGTGGGGACCGGGCTCCCGGCGGACAGGGGAGCGGCAGCCGCAGGCCCATGTCCAGCCCGGCACGAGGGTCCGGACAGTCTCTGGGGGAGGGGGGCCTGCGGAAGGCGCGGCGCCCGCGGGCAAGCCGGGCGGTGACTGGCAGCCAGGCCCCCCCGAACCTGCTTTGCTTGCCGGTCACAGCCGCACAGAACCCCGGCCAGGCATTCCCACATCTTGTCAAAGGCCCTCGCTTCCTCTCCCCTTTCTCCTCGCGCTGATTAGCGGCCGGCGATGGCGCGGGGACACGCGGGGGTGGAGGACGGGGGTCATTTTGGAAAGCCCTTTGTGGACGGGTCGGGGACGGGGAGAAAATGAATAGTTATAAGCTCATTTCCATAGAAACGGGCTCATTACCATGCCGGCTGCCGCGGGGCGAGCGAGGCAGGGCGTGCTGCCAGCAGAGGCTCCACAATGGGGCGGCCCTGCCCGCCGGCAGCCCCGGGCCGGTCGGGGCGATGGCTGCTCCCCAGCGGCCGGCCCGGGAGCCTCGGACACGGGAGGGTCCCCGGACGCTGCCCTGGCCCGCCCCCCGCACCCCCTGCTCGCCGGCGCAGGCCGCCCGGCCGTGCGTCCGTTTCGGGGTGTCACCGGACTCGCCGTGCGGCCCCCGGCGCCCGAACCCGGAACAAAAGACATGGGGACGGCGAGGTTTAACGTTCCCTCCTGGTCCGAGCCCTCGTGTCCGTCCGCGTGACAGCCCGTCCCCCCAGTTCGGGGGCAGGCGGTCTCTTGGGGGTCCAGCGCCCGGCTCCGGAGAAGCTGCCCCAGGTCCGGGCCGCTGTCCGTCCCCCGCCCCACGCTCACGCGTCGTGAGCGCCCCCCCATCGCGGGCCAGGTCCCGTGTCCTGGTTCCTCCCACACTCAGGCGCCGGCCTGGAACCGGGGTGAGGGGCCCACGTGCCCCGGGAGAGAAGGCGGATTCCTTCCCGAGGAGGATGCCGGGGCGCCGGGAGGAGGCAGCCTCGCTTTGCAGAAGTTTCTCCCCCAAACGGGCTTTTCTTCTGGTGTGGCTCTCAGACCCCGGCTGGCGCTTCGGCTCTCACTGCCGGGCGCCGCGGCTCCCGCGTCTAACACACCGCACGCCCCGTAACCCTCCCCGCAGCCGCCGCCATCCACACCTCACCGTCCCCCCCACAAAACCTCCGTCCCCGCCCACACCCCGGTCTGGGCTCTGTGGCCGCAGAGGCTGGGGGTGAAGTCGGAGCCGCCGCCCGAAGCAGAGCTGATCTGAACGGGGAACCCCGGTCCTGGCTCTGCCACTGCTCACGGCCCCGTCAGCCTGCTTGGGGAGCGGCCTGTGGACACAGACCTGTCCCTGCCCCTGGAGGACGCACCCCTGCCCCGGAGAGCGTGGCTCTGAGGGGGGCGAAGGGGCCTGGCTGGGCACCAGAGGGGTGAGCTCTGCCCCCTTCACCTCCAGGAGACGGGGCTGCGCTGGCTGGTCCCACCGTACAGTCTCAGACGCCCAGGCAGCAGGAGGTCGAGGGTCAGGTTCTGTCCGGAATGCTCCGGGAATGGGGGCGAGGGCGGGAGCCCCAGCGCGGAGCCCACGGGTGTTTGTGGGCAACGCCAGCTCCGCCCTGACCCGTCCGGCCAGTCCCTGGGCACAAGCCCGTGTCCAAACCGCGTGCCCACCCCCACGGCCTGAATGAGCCCCTCCCAGCGTCTCGCGCACAGTAGGTGCGCAGTGAGCGGCTGCGAAAGAAAAGCCGTCGGTTGCATTCCTGGGTCCTGGGGCCGCCGTGACCAGGCCGGGCGTCGGCAGCAGGGGTCGAGGTCCCTGTCGCAGGGCCGGCTGCTCAGGCCGCGGGGGCACCGGCCCGGGACCCCGACTCCTGGTGGCTGCGGGCACCCTCCGCGCCTCGGCCTGTAGACCCGTCGCCGGCTCGCTCCGTCTCCACGTGACCTTCTCCCCGTGTGCGTGTCTGCACCCACATTTCCTCTCCTTAAAAAAATATTTATTGTATTGATTTTCACAGAGAGGAAGGGAGAGGGATAGAAAGTCAGAAACATCGATGAGAGAGAGACATCGGTCAGCCGCCTCCTGCACACCCCCCACTGGGGATGTGCCCGCAACCAAGGCACACGCCCCCGACCAGAATCGAACCCGGGACCCTTCAGTCCGCAGGCCGACGCTCTCTCCACTGAGCCACACCGGTTTTGGCCACACATTTCCTCTTTTAAAGGTCCCGTCATGGGGGTGAGGGACCCTCCTAACGACCCCATTCTCACCAGCTCCTTTGCGAGCCCCTGTTTCCAACCCCAGTCACAGCCTGAGGTCCCGGGCCGGGGCTCAGCGTATGGAAGTGGGGGTCACAGGCCGGCTGAGGACAGTGGCGAGGGGCCAGGTCCTCCCACAGGCTCCGCTTTGGCTCCGCCTCTGGGGACAGGGCTGCGGCTCGAGAGTGTGGGTGCTGGAGGTGCTCGGACGCCTCCCCGCGCTCTGTCCCCCGGAACAGCCGGGGTGCAGCTGGTCCGCGCCCGAGCCGTGTGCCGCCAGCCGCCAGCCGGCCCCCCGGACAGCGTGTGACGACACGAGGGGAGAGGGGGAGTGTGGGGTGGAGGATGGTGGGGTTCAGTCCCGTGGTTCCTACGGTTTGCATCGCGATCGAGGGTCATGCTAGGTTGTGCTGGGTTGGCAGACGGCGGTTCGGCAATCCAGGAGGGGGCGGGGCAGGGCGGGGGGTGAGGACCGGGCTCCCATCCTTGTTTCGGACATTGAGACTCATGACCAGCGGGTGGCCGGGCTGACCGCCTGCGGGCTGCGGGGCTCGGGGCTGGGGCGTGAGCCCCTCCAGGCTGCATCCCCCTCCCACTCCGCCTCCCCGAGGGCCCTCGACCCCCGGCGCTCTGCCGGTCGGATGGACAGGCCCCCGACCCCCCCCCCCCCACCCCCCCGCCGTGCAGTCCGCGATCGGGCAGGGCTGGCTGGAGCGTGAGGAATTGCTGCCTGAGTGCTGGGGGCAGCAGGCGGCCGCATGGCTGGGCCACAAGGTCACGGGCAGGAGAAATGAGGTCACGGCCGGGCCACAAGGTCACGGGCAGGAGAAATGAGGTCACGGCCGGGCCACAAGGTCACGGGCAGGAGAAATGAGGTCACGGCCGGGCCACAAGGTCACGGGCAGGAGAAATGAGGTCACGGCCGGGCCACAAGGTCACGGGCAGGAGAAATGAGGTCACGGCCGGGCCACAAGGTCACGGGCAGGAGAAATGAGGTCACGGCCGGGCCACAAGGTCACGGGCAGGAGAAACGAGGTCACGGCCGGGGTGGGTGGTGCCGGCGTAGGCCTGGCCGGGCGTCCGGGAAGCGATGCCGAGGGGCTGTGTTGTGGGGGGGGAGGGGGGCTGGGACCCGGCCTGAGGGCCTGCACCAGGAGCTGGGCGCTGTGCCTCCTCCCTCCAATGGGCCGTTTGGTGGTGGGCAGGGCACCCCGGACATCGGTCACCTCAGGAGCCGAATGCGCCCCCAGCAGAATGGGGCCTCTTCCCCCCCACAGGCCTCCCTCCACCCCCTGTCCAATCCGCAGTCCGATCGGCTGTTGTGTGGGGTTCCCCCGGGGGAAGCGTGTGCCTGGCACAGGTAGCCCGTCTGTGAGAAGAGCTCGGTGACGAGGGCGATGGACGGGGTCCCCGAGGCTCCCGCAGATGTGCTGTGGAGGGGACTGGCAGGGCCGCGGGGTCACACCGAGGTCAGGGCAGGCTGCGGGCTGTGGACGCACGGGCGTTCCCTGGGAGGGGAAGCTCTCAGGAGGAGAGGGAGCCCCGGCCATCGGGGCGCGGCGGGCCAGGGCGGAGGACTGGCCGGGACGCAGGGGGGTGGGGAGCGGCTACAGGAAGCGCCTGAGCAGGTGCGGCGAGTTCAAACCGCTGCCCGCCGCCAGCAAGCCACTGGGCGCGGGCCACACGGCTCCACAGGGACTGCTCCGGCTGGCGTGGCCTTCGCCGCGAGAGAGACCACGCCCGTGGGTGAGCGTGCCCTGCGTTCGCCACGACCGGAGCCCCCGCACGCCCTCGGGGGTGGGAGGGGGTCGACAGGGGGTGCCCAGAGCCACAGTGACCGGTGCGCCTGTGACGGGGGGCCACCTGGCCGACAGGCGTGGTGCCGAGTGTGTGCGTGGTGTCCGCTCGTCATCCTCACGCGGCCCTCGGGAGCAGGTGCGCGGGGCTCCGACCGCAGGGCACTTGCCCAAGTGCCCACGGCGGGACGCGGTGGATTCGGCGCCACACCGGCCTCCAGGCCTCTCCGGGGCCCCACCTCAGAGGGGCTCCCGGGGCTGCAGCAGGCGAGACCACTTCATCGAGACCACACGGACGAGGCCACTCCATGGGAGACCACATGGTGAGACCACAGGCCACAAGACCACTCCACGCGAGACCACACACATGAGACCACATGGTGAGACCACAGGCCACAAGACCACTCCACATGAGACCACTCCACGTGATACCACAGGCCACAAGACCACTCCACGTGAGACCACATATGTGAGACCACTCCACGCAAGACCACAGGCCACAAGACCACTCCACGTGAGACCACACACATGAGACCACAGGCCACAAGACCACTCCACGTGAGACCACACACATGAGACCACATGGTGAGACCACAGGCCACAAGACCACTCCACGTGAGACCGCCTCCAGCAGGAGCTGAGGAGGTGCTGGCCTGAGGCTGTACCCGGGACAAGAGGGAAGGAGCGGCCCAGGAGACCCAGCCCCGTCCTGCAGTGGCGCCCCCAGGTCCCCCTCCCGATCTATAGCCGGCCGGTCAGCAGCGCCGAACCCGACGGAGGGAGCCTGGGCTGCGCCCCGCCTGCCACGGACCTCCACGCGTGCCACGGTTATTCGGTGACTTCCGACCCGCGCTCCGTGGGGGAGGAGCAGGCGGGGAGGCGCGGAGCGTGTGTATGGGCCGCTAATGAGGAGCCTGGGGAGCGTGTGGAGGCATAGCTGTGAGGAGCCCCGAGAAAGAGGACAAATGGACGGGAACGAGGCCCCACCCTCCTCCTCCCCTCAGACGCGGCTGTGCCCAGGCTGGGATGCTCGGCCAGTGACCGGGCTAGCAGGAGAAACTGGTTTAAAACGGAAAGGCCATCAGCTGCATTCACAGGCACAGAATGGCGGGGGTGGTGTCGGGGACCCTGGTTAGGTCTGCGGGCGGGGCCCTGCCACGCCTCCCACGGAGGCCGTGGCTCCGAGAGGCTCCGTGGCCGGCCCGGCGTCCCGCAGCCGCCGCCACGTGGGAGCTCGGACCCGGAACGGGACCGGGGCGGGGAAGGTGAGGCTGCGGCGCTGGCTCTGAGGCCTAGAGGCCGTCCGTCAAGGTCAGAGGGAGCCCCACACGGTCGCCGTGTCCGGGGACGGGGCTCCGGCCCCACCCGGTGCGGACACCGTCCCTCCCAGACCCCGGGTCCCTGACGCCTCGTCAGGACCCTCTTTTCTGCCGGTTTTTACCAACAAACCCACGTGACCCAGGACCGGGAGGAGGTACACTCCGCGGAAGCCGGACCGTAAGGCCCTCGGCGCAGCCTCCCTCTGCCGCGCGCCGGACGGAAGGCACGGCTGACCCTCCACCGGGAGGTCAGGCCGGGCCTGGGAAACGGAGAACCGGTGCCTAACTCCGGTCCCCCCGGACACGGAACCCCCGACAGCTCCCGGGGACCCGAAGCGTAACCGGCCGCGCCGACAGGGGCCCGCACGCACGGGCGCGAGTCTGGGTGGCGTCCGGCGGCAAAGCCGGCGGAGGACAGACCGCGCTGTTCCGGAAACTGCGCTCGGAACCGTCCGAGGAGGCGCGTTGGCGGGAGCGGCGGCGCCAGCGAGGGGGGCTCCCGGGAGGGAGATCCGGCCTCTGTCCGCGGCGGCTCCCCCGCACTGACAGCGAGGAGGCGGCAGGACGGTGGCGGGTGCCCGTGTGGGTGGCGGAGGCTGCTCGCCCTGAGCAGGAAGGAGGCGGACGTCCAGCCCAGCCCCTGCCCGGACCCCAGCCCCCTGCCCGGACCCCAGCCCCTTGCCCAGACCCCAGCCCCCTGCCCGGACCCCAGCCCCCTGCCCGGACCCCAGCCCCTTGCCCGGACCCCAGCCCCTGCCCGGACCCCAGCCCCCTGCCCGGACCCCAGCCCCCTGCCCGGACCCCAGCCCCCTGCCCGGACCCCTGCCCCCTGCCCAGACCTGGGGGTGGAGCGGAGGACGGGCACGGGGAGGCAGACGAGGCCCCGGAGGAGCCAGGCCCGCGGTGCCGGCGGGGGTGGGGGTGCGCGGCGGGGCGGGGGGCTCGGTGGGGACGGCTCCGGAAGGTGGGGAGTTCTGGAGCTGACGGTGACCGAGTGGCACGGCCGCGTGGCGAGGGAATCCCGGCAAACCGCCCGGTGTGGTATTTATTTTTGTTTTTTTTTAATACATTTCTTTATTGATTTCAGAGAGGGGGAGAGAGAGAGAGAGAGAGAGAGAGAGAGAGAGAGAGGGAGAGAGAGAGAGAGAGGGAGGGAGGGAGGGAGGGAGAGAGAGAGAGAGAGAGAGAGAGAGAGAAACATCAATGATGAGAGAGAATCACCGATCGGCTGCCTCCTGCACGCCCTCCACTTGGGGGATCGAGCTCGCAACCCGGGCACGTGCCCCTGGCCGGAATCGAACCCGGGACCCTTCAGTCCGCAGGCCGACACTGTCCACTGAGCCACACCAGCCGGGGCGCCCGGTCTGGTATTTAAAAGCCGCCGCCCGTCACGGGCCCTGGCAGCTCCCACCGTGTCGCTCAGGGGCCAGCCGTGTCGCTGGGAAGCGGATCGGGGGCCGAAGGAAACCGTGACCTTGCCTGACCCCGCCCCCAGCCGCGTGCGGGGGGAGGGGGGGGGGGCCTCAGGATCGGAGAGACGCTGGTGCAGGGTCGGCGTCGGCACCGGTTCGGCGCAGCGCGCACAGCCTCGCGGCTCGCCGGGGCCCGGGCACGGCCCCTCCCCAGGTCGCGGCCTGCCGCACGCAGGTCCTGGCGTCTTCGCGCCTCAGCTTCCTGCTCCGTAAAACGGGGTGGCAGCGGGCCGAGCCCCCGGGGGCCGAGCCCTGGGGAGCGGACGCGGTTATGGGCGCCGGCTGCCTCGCGAGGAGCGGGTGGCGGTGAGACAGCCGAGGAGGAGGCGGGGAGCCCGGCGCCCGCCCCGCCCTCCGGCCGGCGGCTCGGGACGGGGGACGGAGGGGAGGCCGGGGGCCGCTCCAGCCTCCTCGCCTCCGGAGCCCGGCCGCGGGGCTGCCCCTGGCTGCCGGGCGGCGGCGTGGGTCAGCGGCGAGCCCCGCCTTTGTCAGGGTGATGAATGGCTCTGGGGCCGCCGTTAATTCAGTGCCTAATGGCTGCGGCCGGCCGCGCCGCGTAATCGGGTGATGTATGTGGGGAGCGCCCACCTCGTGGCAGAGGTGAAAATCATTTCGACGAGTCAGATATTGTCGCCGCCGACGAACGGCCCTCCCTGTTAATAAAAATTAATGAATTTTCTTTGCTCCCTTTCTCTCTCTCTCTCTCTCCCCTCGCCACCGGCCTGCTAAACGGAGCCCCGCGCCGGAGGAGCCGGCCAGTCGAGCTCTTGATTCGATGCTTAAAACTATAAACGTCTTTATTAGGCCTGGGCGGCCGGGGGCCAGGGCGGCCCGGGCTGCTCTGGCCACAGCTGGGCCGCGCCGAGCTGGAGTGGGGTGGGGTGGGGGGGCAGCGCCTGGATCTGCAGGGGTGAGGCTGTCCCAGGGCGTCTGGCCCAGAGGATTGGGGTGGGGCGGGGGGGGCGGGGGGCCGCCCCAGGCTGTCTCCTCTCTGCTGTCTGCAGCCTGATCCTCCGGGCACCACGCAGGAGGCAGGAGGGACACAGGAGCAGGTGCCTGGGGACAGCGGGGGTCTTCCCGGCCCCCAAGAGCCGAGCACGGAAGGACGCCTTTCTCTGCACCCGGGCGCCCGGAGTGCTGTCCGGGCTGCAGAGAGCTCCGCTGTGCTGCTCCCCCCCCCCCCCCCCCCCCCCCCCCGCTTTGGCTGAGGGCTGGGGCCGGGCGGGGGCTGGGGAGAGGCAGCCGAAGGGCCCAGGCCCCACCGCCCACCCCGGCAGGGGGCCTCCAGGGGCCTTTCTCCTCGTGTCCCCTTCCCTGCCGGACCCCAGCCAGGACCCCTGCCCAGAGCCCAGAACCAGTCCCCTGCCCGGAGCCAGGCCCCTGCCCGGACCCCAGCCTGGACCCCCTGCCTGGAGCCCAGCCCCCTGCCCAGACCCCAGCTCCTTGCCCGGATCCCAGCCCCCTGCCCGGACCCCAGCCCCCTGCCCGGACCCCAGCCCCTTGCCCGGACCCCAGCCCCGTGCCCGGACCCCAGCCCAGACCCCTGCCTGGAGCCCAGCCCCTGCTCTAACCCCAGACCCAGCCCCCTGTCCTGACCCCAGCCCAGACCCCTGGCCAGACCCCAGCCCCGTGCCCGGACCCCAGCCCCGTGCCCAGACCCCAGCCCTGTGCCCGGACCCCAGCCTTCCCGGCAGGCAAGGGCACGCCGTCTGCTTTCTTCCTCCCGAGGCTTCATTTGGAGCCACGTTCGTTAACGGTGGGACTCGCTCGGCCTGGAATGGCAGCGCCAGCCGGTGCGGGCGGAGGAGACACACCGTCTATACGTCGTCGGGATTGTGGGCTCCTCCTCCACATGCAGCCCAGAGGGGCCACGGAGCCCGCGGGGACCCAGCCCAGCCCTTCTGTCCCCGATACGGTGCCCTGGGGTGGGGCAGCTCCTAGGGCCTTCTTGGGCCTCAGCCCTTCCCCCCCCCCCCCCCGCCCCGTGCACTCCTCCCCTGAGCCCCCGCCACCAGCAAGGCTGCCCGCTGTCCAGCTGAGACAGGGCCTCAGAAAACCCAGCCGCTTGGGGCTGTGCTCAGCCCTGGGGACCAACGCCCGTCCCCTGGGGCTCCTAAGGGCCTCCAGCGGGACAGGGTCCTCCTCCGTCCCGGGGTGGTGCACTTGGCCCGTGGGTGCCAGCCTGTTCATGGGGATGGGGCGTGAGCGCTGCTGGCCAGCGGTGGGGGATGCCTGGCGGTCCCGCAGTGGCAGGGCCAGGAACAGGGTCCCCACGTGCAGGCCTGTGGCCTTGACCCTCCCAACTGTCCCAGGTGGACACACCCTTTTCTACAGAGCAGGGGGTGGGGGGGGCGGGGTCCAGGAGGGTCTGTGTGGAAACCGGAAGGCGAGTCCCCAGGCCCAGAGGACAGATGGGGAGACCGTGAGGACCAGCCCGGGCCGTGGCCCAGTCTCGGTGGGGGAGCCGCTGGGAGACCCCGTCCCGTGGGTTGTGGGAATGCTCAGAGCACACCGTGGGCTCAGACAGCTGCATACCCACGTTGGGAGCGGCCTGCTCCACACGGGAATGGGGGAGACACCCAGTGTCGGGGGGTGGGGGGCTGTGGGTGGCGGAGGCTGCTCGCCCTGAGCAGGAAGGAGGCGGACGTCCAGCACAGCCCCCTGCCTGGACCCCAGCCCCCTGCCCGGACCCCAGCCCCCTGCCCGGACCCCAGCCCCCTGCCCAGACCCCAGCCCCCTGCCCGGACCCCAGCCCCCTGCCCGGACCCCAGCCCCCTGCCCAGACCCCAGCCCCCTGCCCGGACCCCAGACCCCTGCCCAGACCCCAGCCCCTGCCCGGACCCCAGCCCCCTGCCCGGACCCCAGCCCCCTGCCCGGACCCCAGCCCCGTGCCCGGACCCCAGCCCCCTGCCCGGACCCCAGCCCCCTGCCCGGACCCCAGCCCCCTGCCCGGACCCCAGCCCCGTGCCCGGACCCCAGCCCCCTGCCCGGACCCCAGCCCCCTGCCCGGACCCCAGCCCCCTGCCCGGACCCCAGCCCCCTGCCCAGACCGGAGGGTGGAGCGGAGGACGGGCGCGGGGAGGCAGACGAGGCCCCGGAGGAGCCAGGCCCACGGTGCCGGCGCGGGTGGGGGTGCGGGGCGGGGCGGGGGGCTCGGTGGGGACGGCTCCGGAAGGTGGGGAGTTCTGGAGCTGACGGTGACCGAGTGGCCGGCCTCTGAGTGGCTCCGACAGCGACGAAGGCGGGGCACCCTATGTTGTCACCGCCGTTGTCCCTGCAGTTTTCACCTTATTTTTATTTCAGAGCCGAAGGGACAGGAGGGACATCCGGGACGAGAGAGAATCGTGGACCGGCTGCCTCCCGCACGCCCCCCCCTCCCCCCCCGCCCCGGGCCTGGGCCCCGACCGGGAATCGAACCCTGACCTCCGGGTTCACAGGTCGACGCTCAACCCCTGAGCCACCGGCGCCTCCAATTTTTAAAAATGGCGGCGAGCTGCCCAGGCGGGGGGGTGGGGGGGTGGGGGGGCTGGGCTGGTGCCCGGAGCGGCCTCCTCTGGCTTGGGGAGGTGGAGGGCCTGAGGACACCCCGCTCGGCCACAGCTCGCACAGCGCAGCACGGACTGGGGCGGGGGGGGGGGGGGGGGGGAGGCGGGGGCGAGGAGGAGGAGGGGTGGGGGAGGAGGGGGTGGGCGAGGAGGAGGAGGGGTGGGGGAGGGGGCAGTGATTTAGAAGAAAAACAGTGAGATTCGAGCAATCGGCCATCGCGCTGCCCCGGGGCGGGGGGAAGTGGTGTATTAACCGAAGGAATCGAGGGGGGGAAAGGCCAATCCCATCTCCGAAACAAAGAGGCTTTTCACGCGAACAAGCCTGATGGAGACGGCAGCGCACGCCCGCCCCGGGCGATGGGAGCCGAGGAAATGGGGCGGCCTGAAATAGGAACGGGGTCCCCCGGGCACCGCCGGGAAATAATCGTCTTAGAATAACGCGCCGGCTCTGGGGGGGGGGGGGGGGCAGGTGGTCCGGGCTGCGGGTCACAGCCCCCCGCCCTGTGTCCGCCTGGCTGCACGGGGACCCGGCCGGGGCTCACTGTGGGCTCCGGGGCCGGCTCTCCGCAGCCCTGGCAGCTGGGCCCAGCTGCGGGCGGGAGCGAGGAGGCAGAGGCCCCCCCCCCCAGAGGCGGGGGCTGCGAAACCTGCCCCAGACCCCGCTGGTCTGTCTCGGGGTGGGGGGTGGGGGGGTGGGGGGGTGGATCTGACCTTGAGGGGCTGGGCTTGGCCGTGGCCTGAGCAGCAGGCGGCTCATTCCCAGGGTATCCGGTGTCCCGGGCTCGGAGCGGCTGCTGCTCGGCCTTCGCTCCCGGCAAAGGGCTGGTCCATTTGTGCCTCAGGTTCTGCATCTGAGACATGGGTCGACGGTGACCTGCGGCCGATGCTGTGAACACGCTGAGAGCGAGGGGGCGGGTGGGGGCTTCCGGAGGGGGCTGCGAGCGGGGAGGACCCCCTGAGGGGGCAGGACCCTCCAGCCTGGCTCTCTGGACCTGAGCAGGCGGCCGCCACCGAGTGCCACGCACCGGGGGTGCGGGTGGGGGGTGTCACACATTTGTCCCCCAAGGTCTCCGTCATCCGGGGCCGTGTCCCCTCTCTGCGCCCGTCTCTGGGGACACAGCGGTGCTGGATTCAAATCCACCCAGACGACCTCCCCTAACCTGTGACGACCCTGTCTCCAACTCGGTCGCATTCACCGGGCCCAGGGTTCGGGGAAAACGTGTGTGTGTGGGGGGGGGGGGGGAGCACAGCTCAGCCCCCATGGTCATCCTGGGGCGACAGGAGGCCAGCGAGCACCTGACCGCCGTGGGCCCTGGACCGGCCGTGGGTGGTTCTGGCCACGGCCCCTGATGGGGACACTGCCATGTTGTCAGGGTGGGGGAGGCGGGGGCTCCTCTGTGTCGGGGGGGGGGGGGGGGCTGCGCACCTGGGCCCTGGCGGGGAGGCGGGGCCAGGCCGCCAGCGAGACAGAGGCACACTCTGCGCCTCCCCCCACCTCCCCCCCGACCTGGGGACATTCAGTGCCCTGGGCCCGGCTGCTGGGCTCCAGCCTCAGGTCCCTGCGGGCCGTCCGGGGCGAGGCTGGGGCTCCAAATGGCGGCGGATTATTACCGACATTTCGCACGTCCGTGGGAACGTCTGCTGGGGAGCCGTTCATCTGCGTTAATAACCTTCACCGGCTGAGGCGAGGCTGAGGCGGCGAATGGGAATGAGCGCGGCCCGGGGCAGCGGCGGCCCTGCGGCTCCTGGGCGGGGGCGGGGGGGGGGGGGTTCCCAGCACTGCGGCTCCTCTCTGGGCTGGTCCTGGAGCCCGGACCCTCTGCTGGTCTCACAGGCAGGTCCGGGCTGGGCGGGGCACATGTGTGCGTGGGGGATTGAAAACACAGCAATGGCAACCCCGAGCCCCGATTCCCGGCTCCCAGTCTGGCGAACGGCTGGGCGGTGGGTCTGCAGGACGCTCCTCTGTCTGGGGCCGGGCTCCCCTTGCCCGGCTGCCCTCGGCAGGATTGTAGGGGTACGGAGATCCCGCTAGAAACAATGCTATGTCACTGTTCACCCAGCGTGACCTCTGCCCCGCCCCCCTCCCTGAGCCACAGGCAACGTGGTCCCTGACAGGCACAGCTCAGGGGGGTTGCAGGCTCGGGGTGGGGTGGAGGGAACAGGGGGTCGGGTTAGGGTCTCTGCAGGGCTCAGGACCCAGCACGCCTCGCCGTGGGGTTCCAGAGATAAAAGAACAGTCAGAAGATGGGGAAGCGAACTCCCACCAGCTCAGAGGGCCGGGCCTGCAGCTGAACCCCAGAATCGCCGTGGAACCCCCTGCACTCCTGGTTGCTGGCCAGGCAGCCCACTCACAGGGCGGACGGGAGGCAGTTCTGAGAAACAGCTGATGGTTCTGAGCTCAGCAAGCCTAGTGCCACCCCCCTCCCCACGCATTAACCAATCAGAGCCCTGGGGGTCAGAGGGACAAGGGGTACCCTCAGGGCAGGGAAGTCAAGAATGGGAAGTGAGAGTTTCTGTCTTTTACTTTTTTTATCCTTCCACTTACATATCTATAACTGCCCATCCACCCACCCACCTGTCCACCATCCACCAATCTTCCCCCCATCCCCCCACACACCCATCCACCATCCACCATCCACCCTCCATCCATCCATCCATCTATCCACTCAGTCACCCACCCACCCATCATCTATCCATCCATCATCCATCCACCCATCTACCCATCCACCCATCATCCAACCACGCACCCACTCACCCATCCCCCCACACACCCACCCATCCATCCATCCACCATCCATCTATCCATTCATTCATCCATGCACCCACCATCCATCCATCTATCCACTCAGTCACCCACCCACCCATCATCTATCCATCCATTCATCCATCCACCCTACTTGGCCCCGCCCCACTTGGTTCCGCCCACTCGGCTTCAGAGGTCACTGGCTTCAGAGGTCACAGGCTTCAGAGGTCACAGGCTTCAGAGGTCACAGGCTTCAGAGGTCACTGGCTTCAGAGGTCACAGGCTTCAGAGGTCACTGGCTTCAGAGGTCACTGGTTTCAGAGGTCACAGGTTTCAGAGGTCACAGGCTTCAGAGGTCACAGGCTTCAGAGGTCACTGGCTTCAGAGGTCACAGGCTTCAGAGGTCACTGGCTTCAGAGGTCACTGGCTTCAGAGGTCACAGGCTTCAGAGGTCACAGGCTTCAGAGGTCACAGGCTTCAGAGGTCACTGGCTTCAGAGGTCACTGGCTTCAGAGGTCACTGGCTTCAGAGGTCACAGGCTTCAGAGGTCACAGGCTTCAGAAGCCAGTGGATGAGAATCCCTCGGCAGCGCTCCTGGCCCAGGACCTGCAGCTCCGCTCTGGACGGGGGCTGCTTTAGAAGTTTCCAGAGGGGCCTGATGGACCTGGCATGTCCCATCACCCCCGTCCCTCCCACGGTGCCGCGTCACCGCCCAGGGAGGCCTTGTGGTCCCGGTTCACAGGGAGGAGATGGGCGCCGAGGCCTGGCCGCCTCCGTGTCCCCGTGACGCGTGAGGGAGGAGGTGGGAGCGGTGTCTCAGCGCCGGGCTGGCTCTCGGAGCCGGTTCCCTGCGGCAGGGATGGTTTCTCCTCGGGTGCCACGAGCCGGGTGCAGGGCGCAGGGTGCAGAGTGGGCCCGGGCGGCAGCTGGGAGCAGCGGCCACAGGCGGGCTTGGCGGGCATCATGGCTCAGGGGCAGGGCGGTCCCCTGCACAGGGAGTGGGCGATGCCAAGGGGGACCTGGCTGACCTTGCAGGCCAGGGTGGAGTTGCTGCGAATCGGCCTCGCACCACCAGCTCCTCCGCCAAACCAGGCCGAGCCCCCCCCCCCACCCCCCCCGCGGGCCCCGCAGCTCTGTTTCTGAGGAGGTCACTCATGGGGCCATCAGCTTGGCCTCTGAGCTGTTCTTCCCCATTTGAGGGTTAGTAGTCCCCCTCCCCCCCATCGAGGATCAGCAGAGATCAACTTGCTTTTGACCTGTGACCCTGAGATGATCGCCAGGTGGGCTGTCATGGGGGGGGTGGGGGGGGGAGAAGGTGCAGATTGGGGGGGGCTCACTTTCTGGCCGGGCACTGGGCACCTTGGTGGCCTCTGCCATCCCAGCCCTGCCTGGCACTGCCACCCTTGGAGGGTGCTGAAGAAGTGATGGGCGATTGTCCGAGGTGATTTCCTGCCCGAAGGATTGGGATGGGGGTGCGGGGGGCCCAGGCCAAGGGGTGGGGTCCCTGGGAGGCGAGAGGAAGGAAATGTTCTCGGGTTACTCAGAGCGGAGCAGCACAGACCTGGCTTTTCAAAGCAGGCGCTCTTTCCAGCCAACACTAACAGAAGTCACCCCAGGCTCACGCACAACTGCAGAGCTGAGAGGGAGACCCCGCACCCTTTGCCTGGTTTCCGAGGCTGAGGATGCAGGCTCCAGGCTTTCCCGGTGCTGACAAGGATACAATGACCCAGGATACCAGGGAGGATGTGGATACAACGTATCCTCCTAACCTGTCCTCCATGTGGATACAATGTATCCTCCTGACCTGGCCTGTGACCTGCCCTCCCTGTGGATACAATGTATCCTCCTGACCTGGCCTGTAACCTGCCCTCCATGTGGATACAATGTATCCTCCTGACCTGGCCTGTAACCTGCCCTCCCTGTGGATACAATGTATCCTCCTGACCTGGCCTGTGACCTGCCCTCCATGTGGATACAATGTATCCTCCTAACCTGGGCTGTGACCTGTCCTCCATGTGGATACAATGTATCCTCCTGACCTGGCCTGTGACCTGCCCTCCATGTGGATACAATGTATCCTCCTAACCTGGGCTGTGACCTGTCCTCCATGTGGATACAATGTATCCTCCTGACCTGGCCTGTGACCTGCCCGCCATGTGGTTACAATGTATCCTCCTGACCTGGGCTGTAACCCTTGCCTGTGCATTCAGCTCTGTGTCCTGGGGGGTCTGTATCCGCCACAGGGGGCTTCCCCCTCCCTTCTTCTCAGGGCCCCAGGCAGAGGTCAGCACACCTCCCCCTCAACGGAGGCAGAGGGCTGGCTGGACCCGTCGCCTCCCCTCACACTCCTCACAGACTCACAGACACCCGCACACTCACACACGCAGCACCCATACACACCCCTCCCTCCCTGCTTTTATTATCCTGGTAGGTCTCCCTAAGAACTTCTAAGAACGATGGGCTCAGGCCTGAGTCCCTCTCCTGAACCCCTGAGGCCCCCCGCGCAGGAGCTAATACAGTGCCCAGCCGTTCCCACGTCATAAAACACTTGTGTTCCTGGCTCTGTGTCGGGCCTTGGAGAGGGAGCCACTGGACACGGGCCAGCGTCACGGAGCCGGGGTGGCCAGTCCGGGGAATGCATGTCCAGCCCAGGGCAGAGGGCAGAGGGTCCGGCCCAGGCGGCCACCGCCCAGAGCCCCTGGCCAGAGCCCGGGCTGGGGACGGATGGCCTCTGGATCCAGCCTCTCCGGTCGAGGACCCAGGGGAGGGACAGTTTGTGCTCGGCCTGTCCGTGCCGCCGGCTCTCGGAGCAGCTCTCCGCTCCTCTGGGGCTGGGGCGGCTTGTGACACCTCATTTTCTCCAAAGGCTCCTGGGCAGTGACCAGGCCACCTGCCCGCTCTGAGGGAGGCGCTGGGGCAGGAACGGTCTCCCGGTGCCTCCGGCGGCACTTACCCCCGGGCCCGCGGGGTGGGGCTGGCACCTCCTCCACCAGCAGGAAACGCGGGCGCCTGTCTGCGTGGCCAGCAGGTCAGCTCGGTCTCAGCTCGATTGTCCGCCGGCGGGCGAGGTGTTCGGGGAAGGAGAATCCACACAGAAGCTTAACCCCCGGCCGGGGGCCGCAGGGCTTGAGCGTCGACCTGTAAACCAGGAGGTCAGGGTTCGATCCCTGGTCAGGGCACGGGCCAGCTGCAGGCTCCATCCCCGGTGGGGGTGCGCAGGAGGCAGCCGGCCCATGGTTCTCTCTCGTCACCGATGTTTCTCCCTCCCCCTCTCCCTTCCTCTCTGACATCGATAAATATTTAAAAAAAGAAAAGAGAACCCCTTCCCTCCAAAAAAAGAGCCCTGAGATATATACAACACAGGGGACACAGTACGGGGGGGACACAGTACGGGGGACACAGTATGGGGGGGGACAGTACAGGGGGACACAGTACGGGGGGACACAGTACGGGGGACACAGTATGGGGGGGCACAGTACGGGGGACACAGTACGGGGGGACACAGTACGGGGGACACAGTACGGGGGGGGACAGTACAGGGGACACAGTACGGGGGGGACACAGTACGGGGGGACACAGTACAGGGGGGGACACAGTATGGGGGGACACAGTACAGGGGGGACACAGTACGGGGGGACACAGTACGGGGGGGACACAGTACAGGGGGGACACAGTACGGGGGACACAGTAAAGGGGGCCCACACACAGCCTGGCCGGTCACTCATTGTCTGGAGCACACGGCCCCCCACCCCCCGACTGAGGACCTGCGTGGGGCCGGGGTGAGCTCCGGGGCCCAGGAACGCAGTGGCACCTTATCGCCCCTCGCAGGTTGCCTGGCAGGGCCGGAAGGGGGTCCCTTTCACACCTGGGCCACTGGGGTGCTCAGGGTGAGGGGGGCTGCTGGAAAGGCCCCCCGCCACGCGGGCCGAGCCTGTTACCAGGTGTCCCCGCGGCTTTCCCCTCGAGGGGCGTCTCCGGAAGGAAAGCGCTTGGCGGCCCCGCACCGGAGCTGCTGCCCTGCTCGGGGACCAGTCACTGCGTTCTCGAGAGTCCCGTCGCCATGGAGACCTGGGCCTGCCGCCACGCCAGGCAGGGGGCAGGGCGCAGGGCGGGCCGAGGCGGCCCCCCGGGTCACCGTCACAGGTGGAGAGGGCCGGCTCGGCGGGAGCTGTGGCCGAGGTCAGCATTGGGGCGGGGGGTCCTCGCTGCTCCCCTGCCCGCCCCGCCCCCCTCTGACTTTGAAAGCCTCGCGTGGTGATGCTCACCCGCAGGAGATCGGCCGCTTTGCGTGGACGGTTCCGTGGCCTCGGAGCCTTCGCAGGTGGTGGGACTCGCGCTCTGTCCCCTCAGACGCCCCGTCCCCGGAGGACACCCCCACCCCGTGGGGGCCGCGGGGAGGGGGGCGGGCTGGCGGGTTCTGGGAATCCCACACACGTGGAGGCGGCTCTGCGTGGCCTCAGTGTCCGCCTCTCGCTCGGCGTGGCAGGAGCCGGCCCGCTTCGTGGCTCAGTGTTCACCTTGGACGGCCGGCTCCTCAGAGCTCACCTGCTGCTGGGCCCCGGTGTGTCCCCCTCCGTGTGCCTGCCCTACCCCTGGTGTCCCCCCAGGTGTCCCCCCAGTGTGCAGCCAGGTGTCCCCCCAGTGTGCAGCCAGGTGTGCCCCCCAGTGTGTCCCCAGTGTGCCCCCAGGTGTGCTCCTAGGTGTGCCGCCTTCGTGAACTGTGGGTAACAAGCGCGCTGTGAACATTTGCCTGTCTTTTCAGCTCTTGGGGGTGATGCCTGCGGGAGCCCTCTCCCCACTGCGTGCCGTCCCCCGCCCCCCACCCCCTGCCTGCTCCCCAGCCCGTGTGTGATGGCCTCCTCGGGGCTGGGTATGTGGGGGTGCTATCCTGGCACCGAGCATCTCTCAGGGGGAGCCCCAGAGAGGATTCCTCCTGCACACGCCCCCCACCCCCACCCCGCTCGGCCCTGGGCCTCAGCCCTCGGACCTGTGCGGTGCCGTCAGCAGCCTCTGTCCTCACCGCCAGGAACCGGTCCGGACCGGGGCCCGCTGCCCACGCAGCTGCCCAGAGCGGCCCGGGGCGGGGGGTGCAGGCCACAGAGCCCACATTGCGAGTCCTCCCGGGACCCGGGGCCTCCGTTCAGGCCGCAGACACCCCGGGGGGCTCTGGTGCACCACCAGCCCCGGCTGGTGCCCTGTGCCGTCCCCTCACCCCCCGCTGCCCCCAAGCTCGTGATTCCGGTCCCGCTCTCCCCCACGGGGCCACAGGAGGCGTGGGGGATGCTGGTTCCGGGAGTGGGGGGGGTTCCTGGGAGGCAGGGGGGTGGGCTCTCTAGCGCCTTTCATGGGGCTGTGGCGGGGGGGGTCGGTCAGGAGGGCTGGGATTTCCTGTCCGTCTCAATCCCGGGGGGCCCCTAGGGAGCAGGGGGCTTGGGCTCTCTAGCGCCTTTCATGGGGCTGTGGGGGGCTTGGTCAGGAGGGCAGGGGTTTCCTGTCTGTCCCATCCTGGGGGGCTCCTGGGGGGCAGGGAGACGTGCATCCTAGCACCTCTCATTGGGCTGCGGGACGGGGGGGAGGTGGCTCGGTCAGGAAGGCAGGGGTTTCCTGTCCGTCCCGTCCCGTCCCGTCCCGTCCCGGGGGAGGGCCCCCCGAGCCTCACGCCTGGGTGGGGCGCGCCCGGCCTGACGCTGTGCTGTCTCCCGCAGGTGACGGCGACCTCGCCAATAGCATGTACGAGCCAGACCCAGACCTGCTGGCGGGCGAGAGTGCGGAGGATGAGACCGAGGACAGCATCATGTCCCCCATCGCCACGGGGCCGGCGTCGCCCTTCCCCACCAGCGAGGACTTCACCCCCAAGGAGGGCTCGCCCTACGAGGCGCCCGTCTACATCCCCGACGACATCCCCGTGCCCCCCGACTTCGAGCTGCGGGAGTCCTCCATCCCGGGCGCCGGCCTGGGCATCTGGGCCAAGCGGCGGCTGGAGGCCGGGGAGCGGGTGGGGCCCCGCCTGGCGCCCCGGGCCGCGCTGCGGGAGGCCGACTTCGGCTGGGAGGTGAGTGGCGGCTGCGGCCTCGGTCTCGGCTCCCTCTGTTTATACGCGGAGGTGGGGGGCGGTCCGCGTTCCCATTTTATCCGCGGCCCCGAAGCATCCAGGCCTCGCGGGCCGCAGCCCCGCCCGGAAATGTGTCCCTAGTGAGCTCATGTCTTCAGCCGCCGGGTGTCCCGTCTGGTCTGAGGGGCTTATGGGGGGGG
Source organism: Antrozous pallidus (assembly GCA_027563665.1). Lineage (NCBI taxonomy): Eukaryota > Metazoa > Chordata > Mammalia > Chiroptera > Vespertilionidae > Antrozous > Antrozous pallidus. Next base: position 213,029,322 of record CM050508.1, read on the forward strand.
GGGGGGGAGCGGGGGGAATGGAGAGGAATGGGAGGTCCCGGGACGGGTCTCCAGGCGGGGGGGCCTCCTGCAGGGGCCGGGGCCCGGCGGGCAGCTCGCAGGACACGCCCGCGGCCACGCTGTCCCCGTGCCCATCACGCCTGGGCCCCCGCCCCCACCCACGCGCCCTGAGAGGAACCCCCGCTGCTCCTATCAGTGGGGTGCACAGTCTCAGCCTGCGGGAGGGGCGGCGGCGGCTCAGCCGAACAGCCGAGGGCTGCCTGGAGGACCCCGAGAGCGGTCAGGAGGGTGGAGGCCGGTGAGATGAGGCTGCTGATGCCCCGAAGGTGGGCCTGCCTCGGGGGTGCCCTGCTCCGGCCGCCACAGAGGGCCCGGGCCCCCTCCCCCGCTTCCCGGGGCTTCGGCTGGGGAAACGCTCAGGACACCCAGGTCTTGGGGGGCCAGGTGTGGCGGAGGGTGGGCTGCGTGACAGACCAGGTGGTGAGCATGGCCCTGCAGTGGTGTGCAGTCCCCTCCACCCCCGCCCGTTCTCTCCCATGAGGCTTTGCGGTTCTAGCCATGCCCACAGGCCCGAGCCTCTCCCCAGGGATGGTGCTGCTCATGCTCCATCTTTCCCGCTCCTTTCGAGGCTCCCGGAGCCCCGCCCCCGGGGGCACCTCCCAGCACCCACCAGCATCTCGGCCTCCCTCAGGGTCGCCCACAGGCCAGGGGCTGGGGCTCAGGGGGGTGAGCCCCCTCCCCCCCAGCTGCAGCCCTGCCCTCCTCACAGGGCCAAGGCCGGGCTTCCCGGCCCCAGGGAGTGAGCCTGGCAGCACCCGGCGGGCGCTGGGGGTGCAGAAGCCCCCTCCCCGCTGCCAGTTCTGCAAACAGCAAGGCTGGGAGGCGGGTGGGCCGGGCGGACGTAGCTGCTGCCGACTCACCGCAGTTCTCATGCCAGCAGCCGTCCTGGGCTGGCCGGGGGTGAGCGGGGGGCAGGGGGGCACCTGCCCTCCCAGGGGCAGCCTCAGTCTGTGCCGCTCCCGGCCCGGTCACCGTCAGGACAGAACCCCAGGGGCCCGGGAGCCGGTGAGGGCAGGGAGCGGGGGAGGCAGGACGGGAGGGAGTTGGTCCCACCGCGCGCTCTCTCGTGGCTCCCCCCGGCACGGCCCCTCTGGAGCAGGAGGCATCTCCGACGGGACGGGTGTGGTTTGGGCCGAGAGTGTGTGTTGCAGGCTCTGCCTGTCCCTCCGTCCCGCCTGCTGTTGGGGAGATTGGCGGTGCTTGGGGGACACGCGGGGGCCCCGGGCAATCGGGTGAGCAGGTGGCTGTGGCCGCTGCAGCGAGAATGCACGCACAAGCAGGTAGGGCGTTGGTGACCTTGAGGCGACTTTGTCCTCTGGCTGTGCCACAGCCTCCGTTTGCTCCTTCGGGTGCCGGCCGGCCCGGCCCCGTTATCTCTGCGATATCCTTCATTCTGTTATTTATTCTCGGCGGACGTGAGGACACGCTCTCCCCGCAGCGTCTCTGCCTGGCGGCGGCTTGTCCGTTCTGACCACCGGCTCCTCTCTCGCCTCCCCAGGCCCCGGGGCGCTCTGGGTGTGGCTCCTCTGGCTGTGCTGGGAGCTGGACTCCGATGACCTGCTCTGGGCCTGTCGTCCTGGGGCTCCGTGGCTGCAGCGAGCGTGTCCCCAGCGGTTTGCGTCCCCGTTGCGTCCTGGAGCGTGCGGAAGCCACCGCTTCTCCGGAACCGAGGGTGGGGAGGGAGCAGGTGTCCCCAAAACTCAGGCCGAACCCCCTTTCCCCTGAAACCGACCGAGAGGCCGAGGCTGCCTTCTAGCTTCCGGCTCCCGTGGGGGCCGTTGGGGGCGGGAGGCCACCGTCCCCCCCTCTCCCGTGAGCAGCCGGTGGACTCTCCCGCGTCCCCCGCCCAGACCATTGCACCCCGCCTGGTTCTCCAAGCCTTCCCCCGGGAGGACAGGAGCTTGGGGGAGAGGCAGGACTCCCAGCGCCCCCTCCGGCAGCGGGGTGCCCCGGGCAGCACACGGCGGGCACTGGAGGCTCCAGATTGGAGCGGAAACCCAGACTCCACAGCCTGGCTCTTTCTGGGGGTCCCCACGCCCCCAACATAAACCCGTGGCCTGACCAGGGGGCCTGGCCAGTGTGTCCTCCCGCGGGCCGCTCCCCCCGGGCCGCAGGGAGCCTGGCCCGCAGACAGCGCGACGGGAAGGGGAATGGGCGCGCCTCCGGGCTGTGGCTCAGTGGTTAGCGCGCCGGGCTGCGGACTGAAGGGTCCCTGTTCGATTCCCGTCAGGGACTCGGGTCTCAGCGGCAGGCCCCTGCCCCGTCGGGGCGCACGCAGGAGGCAGCCAATCCATGCGTTTCTCTCACATCACTATTGCTCTGTCTCTCCCTCTCTCTTCCGCTCTCTCTGAAAATCAATGGAAATACCCCCGGGTGAGGATTTAAAAAAGAAAAAAGCTGATTGGAAGCTGTGAGCGTGTACGAGGCGGGAGCAGGTGGGGCGGGGCGGGCCGGACCTCGGAGCAGCTCCCGGGACAGCGCCTGATGCCACCTCCCTACCCCAACCCCCGTTGGTCTGTGCCCGTTCAGCCCCCCGTTTGTGCCCGTTCAGCCCCCCATTTGTCTGGGCCCATTCAGCCCGTGGGCTCCGTGCTCAGTAAACCGGGGTGGTCTGATTTACCGCCGTCTGCGTGCTCTTCGTTTACGGAGAGAGAAGAGGGGAGACACCTCACGAACGTGGCGAAGGGCCCCCGAGGAGGGTGCTGTGTCGGCGTGGGCTCCCCAGGGAGCAGAGTCCCCGCTGGCAGGGGGTTCCCTGTCGCCTGGGCCCGGGAGTCGGGCACACAGAGGGGCCCCCCGGGGACACAGGGAGATGCTGCCGGGCCTGGGGGGAGCCCTGGTCCGAGGGCTGCTCTTCCCGGCGGTGGGCGCCCCAGGATAGATCTTCCCTCCGCTCTGAGGGTGCCACTGTCTTCCGGGGTGCCCCATGGGGCCCGGGGCCAAGGCCCTCTCCTCCTGTGTCTGTGGGACCGGCGTGCGGTCTGGCCACGCACGGCCCCCTCCCCCCCATCCCTCACCCTCCGCCCCAAAACGCGCCTCCCCCCCCCCCCCCGCTGGGCCCGATAGAGGGGACCTACGACCTTCAGGGTCAAGGGTTTCATGGGGGAGTTTTCCTTCAGCAAAATGGGCACGAGGGGTTCAGCGGGCAGGTGAACCCTCCTCCCACATGTGTGGTCCCCCGTCCCCCGTCTCCTGAGAGCTTGAGGACACCCCGAGATGCCTGTCACTGTGTAAATGTATTTTATGGGTGCCCCGACCGGGAATCCAGCCGTGACCTCCCGGTTGATAACCGATGCCCAGCCATCGAGCCCCGCCGGCCGGGCGAGCCCTGCCCTTTGGGAAGGAGACACCCCCAGCACCCCCAGGTCAGGCGTATCTGCCCGCACCCGGCCAGGCCAGGCACACCCGTGGGGCAGAGGGGAGCTGGGGTGAGTGGGGGATGGCCCTGGGCTTCCATCACAGAAAGGCAGCCGGTCCCGAGCGATGCCTGAACACTACCCCCCCCCCCCACACACACATACACCCCGAAGGGCAGCCTGCCCGATCAATCACCCCTGATTGCATTGCGTTGCCCCGGGGTCTGGAGAAACAATGGTTCTGACCGTCTGTTGAGTAAATGATGACATTTATCATCGTGCTGTTTACTTTGCTAATTAAGAGATGGCTGTGACTGACAGCCGGAGGGAGGGCTGTGGCGGCTCCTCAGCCACCTGCCCGGGACCGGGCCCTGCAGCTGTGCCCCCCGCATCCCCCGTCCCCCCTCCTGCTGGGGGCCTGGTGGGTGGGGACGCCATGCCCGGCCCTGGGGAAGCCGAGGGGTGAGTGAGTCCTCACCCCACCTGCCCGTGCCCGGCCTGCCTCTTGCTCAGTGTCTGTCCCCCCAGAAAGCGTTGCCAAGCCCGGCGGTGACAGGCACCTCACACTCTGCCTCTGCGGAAGGGGCCGGGGGACGTGTCGGCGCGAGTAGGGGGGCCCCCCGTCCTCGGAACCCCCCACTCACTGGGTGCGTTGAGGGGTTGGGTCCCCGGTATCAATACTCGTGTTTGTGCTTCGGTCAGCAAACAGGCTGGGCCCGGATTGTGGGAGGCTCCAAGGTCAAGGGGGTCACAGCCCCGAGGCCTCCGGCTGCTCCGAGCTCCTGCGCTCCGACCACGTGACCTTCAGCCGCCCCTCCCCCCACCCCCTCCTCCCCCCGGGGTCCCGGCTGATGGGAGCTGGTGGGAGGACCAGGCCCACCCTGGCCCTGAGCCTGGGGGGGCTGCAGGAGAGCCGGCGAGGCCAGGGCAGGGGGCGCCAAGGGAGAAAGCGTCAGGGCAGCCCACACTCCCAGGTTCCAGAACGTTCCTGTGGCGTCAGGCCCAGCCAGGGCTCGGCACACGGGCCGGAGAAAGGCCTGCGCCCCGAGGAGCACCCAGCCCGCCGCCTCCGTGCACCCTGGAAAGGCCGTGGGGCGCTCCCGGCCAGGCCGGGCATCTCACCATGGGGAGAAGCGGGGGGCCTGTTTTGGGGGGAAAGCAGCAGGATGAGGATGAAACCCGAGGATGTCCGGTCCCTGGGACACCAGGGTGTCGCCGATGACGTGGGGGTTCAGCTTCTGAATCTCCAGCTCCCAGCGTCCACGGCCACCCAGATGGAATTCAGGGTCCCCCGGGGGGGGGGGGCTGAGTCACCCTGTGGGGGAGGGGCCGGCGCGGTGCCAGGCCGGCGGGTTGGACGGGTCGCAGGCACCCTTGGAGCCGCAGTCTGAGGCTTCCCCTCCACCTCAGACTCGGGGTCTCTCCCCCTTCCTGCTTCAGCGTCGCCCCCGCACCCCTCCTCTGCCCTCCGAGTTTGCAAAGGAACCTCTAAGGGTGGCGCTGGCGGGTCAGGACCGTTCCTGAGACTCGGCCGGGGTGACTGAACCCCGAGGGCCGAGGCCTCGCTCTGGGGACTCACCTGACTGCTGTTGGAGTCGCCAGGGGCGTCGGAGCGACAGGGGCCCGGGCCAGAGCGAGGGCCGGCAGCCTGGGGGTCCAGGACTGCCCCGGTTTGGAACCCAAAGTCCCCACCAGCCTCTGGGGCCTCGGGCTGCGAGAGCCGCAGCCAGTCCCTCAGGCGGCCGGCGGACGCGGGTCAGAGAGGAAGAGGGAGGCTCGGGCCGGCACCTGCGCGGGCACAGGACGCGGCCGGCGGCGGGGTGCGCAGAGCTTCCCGGGGGGGGGGGGGGGGGCGGCCGGTCCCAGGGGTCAGAGGGGCCGGGGCTTGGTCACGCGCAGACGGTGCTGCTTGGAGGCCAGCGTGTGCCCCGCCCGGAGCCGCACGCGCTCTGCCCGGAGCCATCCTCTTGCCCCCTCTTGCTGGTGTGCCCGGGGCAGGGGGCACCTTGCTTGGTTTTATTCAGTTCACCTTTTATTCAGGGCACCTCACTGCTGCTTTGTAATGACATCCATGTTTTATTGGTGTCAGAGAGGAAGGGGGAGGGGGAGAGAGAGAAACGGCAGCGATGAGGGAATCAGGGATCGGCTGCCTGCTGCTCACCTCCCCCCTCCCCAGGGGATGGAGCCTGAGACCCAGGCATTGCCCTGACGGGGAGTCAAACTGACCTCTTAGTTCTTAGGTCGATGCTTAACCACTGAGCCACACCGGGCAGGCGCATTGCTTTTCTCCCTGTCACTCTGACGGGGCCGGGTGCTGAGGGACAGGGGAAGGAGCTGGGGGACAGGGGAAGGAGCTGGAGGACAGGGGAAAGTGCTGGGGGACAGGGCAAGGTGCTGGGGGACAGGGGAAGGAGCTAGGGGACAGGAGAAGGTGCTGGGGGACAGGGGAAGGAGCTGGGGGACAGGGGAAGGAGCTAGGGGACAGGGGAAGGTACTGGGGGACAGGGCCTGGCGCTGGGGGACAGGGAAAGGTGCTCAGTGACAGGGGAAGGTGATGGGGGGACAGGGGTAGGTGCTAGGGACAGGGGAAGGTGCTGGGGGACAGGGGAAGGAGCTGGGGGACAGGGGAAGGTACTGGGGGACAGGGGTAGGTGCTGGGGACAGGGGAAGGTGCTGGGGGACAGGGGAAGGAGCTGGGGGGCAGGGGAAGGAGCTGGGGGACAGGGGAAGGTACTGGGGGACAGGGGAAGGAGCTGGGGGACAGGGTCTGGCGCTGGGGGACAAGGGAAGGTGCTCAGTGACAGGGGAAGGTGCTGGGGGACAGGGGAAAGGTGCTGGGGGACAGGGGAAAGTGCTGGGGGACAGGGGAAGGTACTGGGGGACAGGGGTAGGTGCTGGGGACAGGGGAAGGTGCTGGGGGACAGGGGAAGGAGCTGGGGGACAGGGGAAGGTGCTCAGTGACAGGGGAAGGTGCTGGGGGACAGGGGAAAGGTGCTGGGGGACAGGGGAAAGTGCTGGGGGACAGGGGAAGGAGCTGGGGGACAGGGGAAGGAGCTGGGGGACAGGGGAAGGAGCTGGGGGACAGGGGAAAGTGCTGGGGGACAGGGGAAGGAGCTGGGGGACAGGGGAAGGAGCTGGGGGACATGGGAAGGAGCTGGGGGACAGGGGAAAGGTGCTGGGGGACAGGGGAAGGAGCTGGGGGACAGGGGAAGGAGCTGGGGGACATGGGAAGGAGCTGGGGGACAGGGGAAGGAGCTGGGGGACAGGGGAAGGAGCTGGGGGACAGGGCCGGTCGGTCTAAACGAGGACCTGATTCCGGGGCTTCCTGTGGGTCTGAGGGCCACACGAGCTGCGGCTGGTGCTCTCCGTCCCGAATCTGGGCTGTTCTTTGTCTCGGGAGCTCCCGGACCTACACCTGGGACTCCCCCAAACCCTCCCCCAACACTGGATGGGACCTCCAGATCTTCCTCTCGGTGACTCTCCGCCGGGCGGGGCGGGGGGTGGGGGGTGCCGCTCTGCCCACGTGGCCTGGGTGTGTGTGAGGCCTAGGAACGTGGCAGGCTGTGCTTCTTGCTTTTCTCGTGACCATTATCGGAGCGCATTCCGGAGGTGAACCTCGCCTTCGGGGCCTGCCAGGTCCGCGTGGCCGCCCTGAGTGCTCCCCGGGGCGCACGGCACCCTCAGGCGTGCTCCCCGGGGCACACGGCACCCTCAGGCGTGCTCCCCGGGGCGCACGGCACCCTCAGGCGTGCTCCCCGGGGCGCACGGCACCCTCAGGCGTGCTCCCCGGGGCGCACGGCACCCTCAGGCGTGCTCCCCGGGGCGCACGGCACCCTCAGGCGTGCTCCCCGGGGCGCACGGCACCCTCAGGCGTGCTCCCCGGGGCGCACGGCACCCTCAGGCGTGCTCCCCGGGGCGCACGGCACCCTCAGGCGTGCTCCCCGGGGCACACGGCACCCTCAGGCGTGCACCCCGGGGCACACGGCACCCTCAGGCGTGCTCCCCGGGGCACACGGCACCCTCAGGCGTGCACCCCGGGGCACACGGCACCCTCAGGCGTGCACTGGGGCACACGGCACCCTCAGGCGTGCTCCCCGGGACACACGGCACCCTCAGGCGTGCACTGGGGCACACGGCACCCTCAGGCGTGCACTGGGGCCTGTGCCCGGCCCGCCCAGCAGGAACGGATGGGAGCCACTGGGGCCCCCCGCCCGGGAGCCTCTGCGGCAGGAAGGGGACTGCCTGGCAGCCCCCCGCCCTCCCGGGCACCGTGACATCAGGTCCGGACATTTTTAGCCCAAGAATGCCCCAGGCCGCGCGCTATCTCGGCCGGCTCGCCGCGGGTATATAAGGAATTTCAGAAAAAGGAGCGAGAATGACTAAGAATACCTCAGACCGGCTCCTTTATTTCCTTAAGGGGTAATAACTGAGCCGGGCCGGCGGGAGCACCGGCTTTAAATAGCGCATCTGATTCACAAGCGAAAAAGGAAACGAATATTTTCTCCTGGTTCTGGAGTCGTCCACGAATACCAGCTTCCTCCGCTTCTCTGCCCTCGAGTCTCACACCCACCGCCGGGGCCGGCCGCCCGCATTCCGGGGCTGCTGGGAACCGGCCTAGGGGAGAGCGGGGGGGGGGGGGGGGGGGCGGGTAGGGGAACGGGGGAGGGGCGGGGGCCCCCGCTGCACAGCCGTCCCTGGGCCCCCTGACTGCTGCCCAGGAGAAGGGGCACTTCCCCCCTCCCCCCTCTTTTCTCTCCTTTCTCCCTCAGGAAAGGAGGGGTGCCACATGGGGGGGCGGGACCCAAGACACCTGGTGGCCCCGTGCCGGGCAGGACTAGCTGGGCCCCCCTTCCCCCCCAAGCTCTCGAGGGCAGTCACCCTCACCCATCGGCTGGTGCTCGGCCTGAGGGTCCCGTCCAGTGGGGGAGGTGGCCCCCGGAGACTGACCAGAGCTGGGACCCCCTCCCCAAGGGCAAGGCGGTGATGGCCAAATGGGGTCCTCTCCCTGTCCCAGAGCAGGAAGGGGTCGGGCAGGGTGGCACGGGACTGGCACAGGGTGAGGACCAGACTCGGGACCCCTAGCGTCGTCTCTCCGCCCCCCCACCCCGCCCCCCGCAGTTCACGAGGCCAACACCGGCGCCCCCAGTGCGGGCAGCCCCACTGCCATGGCTGCGGGCGAGGACCGGACCCTCGGCTCCTCCAGGGGGTGGGATGAGGAGGTGTGTGTGTGGGGGAGCAGGGCATGACCTTGGCCTCGGTCTGCACCCACTCTGCCCCCCCTAGCGAGGCTGGCTCTCGAGTTCGGCCTGAGCCCGGGTCTCCGGGGACCCACCTGCTGAGACCCAAGTCCCCGCAGGGCCGGCGCAGACTGGGAACCGTGTCTGTTTCCAGCCCTTTCCCAGCAGCGGCCTCGCCGGGAGCAGACCGGGCCAGAGGGCGGCCCCCGAGGGCGGCGGCTACTGCCCGGCGACTCCCTGGGGATCCCCGGCGGGGCCCGGGCAGGCCCGTCGCCCGGCCCCTCCGTGGGCCTCCCCCCCTCCCCCCGCACCGGCAGGACGGGCGAGCCGGGTGGCAGGCCATAAAAGGTGTCCCTGGGTCATGGGACAAGGGCGCACCCCCTCCCCCGGGGCCTGCTTATCAGGCTCCTCTCGAGCGGGGCTCGGGGCCGGTCAGCCGGGGAGGAATGTGTGCTCGGCGAGTCGCAGGCCACCTCAGCTCAGCCGCCCCCAGCCCTCTCCCGCTCCGCCTGCCCCGGGGCGCTGTGGGGCAGCCGCTCAGAAGGCCCTGTGTGTGTGGGGGGGGCAGCGTCCCTCGCATCGAGGGTGCTTCTGTGACCCCGTGTGCGTGTCGCATGGTCTGGGGCCTCACAGCCTCACGTGGCTTAAGTCAGGGACAGGTGCACCGTGGTGTCTCCCGTGGGTCCCCTCTGACTGTGCTAAGACAGGGGTGGCCTCTTGTATGGTCCCGGGAGCCAGAGCACCTGCGTGCACGGCCACCCGGCCACCCGGCCACTGCCACCTGCTCCGTGGTGTGTCCCGTGTGTGGCCTCCCACAGCCGTGCCCAGAGGCCTCCGTGGGCCCGGGCTTGAGGCCCCCGGGTCCGGCTGTACCCCCCCCCCCGCCCCCCGCCGCCGCAGACCGGGGCGGGCAGGGGTCCCGGGCAGGCCGCCGGCTCCGAGGCGGGTAATTGCGCACCCATTGTGCGCGCGTGTCCGGACGCCCCCTCCGCGCCCGCCCCGTCGACTCTGCCGCGTCGAACGGCTTATCGCCGTCACTCCCGGCGGCTGAGGTTTCTGGCGCGGGCCGCGGCCATTGTCCGTCCCCGCGGCGGCCCGATAAACCCTCGCCCAGAACAAAGTCGCGGTGACCTTTCACAAGTGGAAGCGCTTGTCTCCCTCCAGACCGATTTATCCGCCTCCCTTCCCTCGGGGCGGCCAAGGGCGGGCGGGGGTGAGGAGGCCGGCTGGTGCTTCTCCCCGCGGGCGCCCAGGGACTCAGGCAGTGCCTGGTGGTGGTGGTGGGGAGGGCGGGGGGAGGGACTGGCCCCGAGATCAGCCAGGATGGCCAGAGAGGACCGGGGTCTGAGGGTGGCTGAAGCCTGGGAGAGGGGCCCCGAGCCCTCCCCCGGCCTCTCCCTCCCCCCGGGAAAGCTGTGGGTGCAAAGGCTGAGCCCGAGATGGCGATAGCGATAATGAGCTGGCCCCGGGCCCGCAGCCCAGGGGGCCCTTGGGGGCTGAGGACTTAGGCAAGAGCACATTTCTAGAAGGTTCCATGTGTTTGGTTCACACGGGGAAGAAGCTTTGGGGGCCGAGAGCATGTGCTTGCCCGCTGGGCTCGGAGCCGGAGGGGGCTCCACGCTGCTGCCCCCGGGGGACCCCGACCCCCCTTTCTGAAGTCGGAGCTTCCAGCTTAGGCCCCCACCTCCTGTCCTCTCTCTTCTCCAGGAAGTGTGTGTGTGTGTGTGTGTTGAGGGGGGGGGAGTGGGGGCGCTTCAGGCCTCCTGGGGCCGGCTGGGGGGAGATCCCGCAGATCCTCGGGACACCTGGGTGCCGGACTCCCCCAAACTAACGGTGTTGCCGCCCCGAGGTCACCCCGCCCAGAGGCTGAGGGCGCTGTCCAGCAGGGAGACCCCGCGGGGCCGGCTGCCCAGGCCAGGGGACCCCGAGCTGCCCAGGCACGCCCCGAGGGCCCCAGCAAGGCGGCTTTCCTGGGGGGGAGAGTGGGGGGTGCAGGCTGGCCCTCCTCCCTGCATGGGGGCCTGGCCTTGGGGGTGTGGCTGCGGGGCGTGGCTGGAGCCGGGCCGGAGCCTCTGTGGCTCCCCTGAGACTGAGCGGGGAGGGGACACCTTGCCGTCAGCAGTGGGGCTGGGGCCCAGCTCCGGCCTCGGACCCCGGCTGCTCAGATGTTCCCGTCGCCGGTGGGGGCGGGGGTGGGGGGAGAGGGTGGGCGGGCAGGGGGCAGCTCGGGCCCGGAAACTCGGCGAGACCCCGGCACAGTGCCGTCTCTGGGCCTCAGTTTCCCCACTTGCTAACGGGGTGGAGGGTTTTGAAGGGAATCGTCCCTAAGGCACCCCGAAGACAGGCCTACTACCCCTGGACCCTCGGTCTTTAAGGGGGGACTTTTAAAAACAATTATTTTATTGATTTTTTCACAGAGAGGAAGGGAGAGGCATAGAGAGTTAGAAACGTGGATGAGAGAGAAACATCCATCAGCTGCCTCCTGCACACCCCCAGTGGGGATGTGCCCGCAACCAAGGTCCATGCCCTTGACCGGAATCGAACCCGGGACCTTTCAGTCCGCAGAGGGGGGAGGGTGGGGCGCCTGGCCTGTGGCAATGATTCCCACGGCTCCCTCCCACCCTGGGCACGGGGCTTAAGGAGGATGGGGCGCTGTGAGGACAAGGGAGCTCCCCGTTCCTCTGGACCGGGGACAGGCGGCATCGGGGACCGGCATGTCCTCGTCCGACGTGTCCTCAGGCCGGTGAGGAGCGCGGGGGCCGGGGGGGGGGGAGCTGCCGGCTGCGCCCGTCACAGTGCGAGGAAGGCCTGTGGGGCCGGGTCCCAGAGGTGCCCTCCGACCCCGACTCAGCACCCTGCATCCTGTGAGATCAGACCCCTGTGGGGTCATTGCCGGGCACCACCTGCCAGCAGCCACGCGAGTCCCTCGAGCAGGAGAACTCGGGGTCAGATGTGTGGCCACGGGAGGGGAAGCGGTCACAGGTCACGGCAGACGCCACGCCAAGCCCACGGCTCCACCGGGGACGCGGGAGACAGGGACCCCCACCCGCAGGCGCCCCCGATGCCACCTGTCCCCGAACAGGAACGGGGGCTCTGTTCGGAGCCAGGACGCGGGTCGGGCACGTCCGAGGCTGTCCGTCCATCCGTCTGTTCAGGCATCATTGCCCGCGTGGGGCGGCGTGACAGGGAGGAGTGTGGCCGGCGCTCCTCGGCTGTGAGGGCTGCCCCCGCCTGCTGGCCACCAGGGGTGCCCCCCGAGGCCCAAGGGCCCAGTCCCACAAGCAGCAGAGAGACATGGTGGCACAGGGGTGAGTGGGGACAGGGGCCCCGCAGAGACCTGATTGGTCTGTGGCTGTACGGGTGACAGGCACTGCCGGACAATGTGCTCGGGGCTGGGAGCGGGGAGGAGGGGCTGCTGTGGATTGGTGGGAGCTGCACCCCAAAGGAGGAGAGGGGGAAGGACAGTGTGGGGGTATGATGGGGGGAAGGACAGTGTGGGGGTATGATGGGGGGAAGGACAGTGTGGGGGTATGATGGGGGGAAGGACAGTGTGGGGGTATGATGGGGAGGAAGGACAGTGTGGGGGTATAATGGGGGAGGAAGGACAGTGTGGGGGTATAATGGGGGAGGAAGGACAGTGTGGGGGTATAATGGAGGAGGAAGGACAGTGTGGGGGTATGATGGGGGAAGGACAGTGTGGGGGTATAATGGGGGAGGAAGGACAGTGTGGGGGTATAATGGAGGAGGAAGGACAGTGTGGGGGTATGATGGGAGAAGGACAGTGTGGGGGGTATAATGGGGGGGAAGGACAGTGTGGGGGGTATGATGGGGGAAGGACAGTGTGGGGGTATAATGGGGGAGGAAGGACAGTGTGGGGGGTATGATGGGGGAAGGACAGTGTGGGGGTATGATGGGGAGGAAGGACAGTGTGGGGGTATGATGGGGGGAAGGACAGTGTGGGGGTATGATGGGGAGGAAGGACAGTGTGGGGGGTATGATGGGGGAGGAAGGACAGTGTGGAGGTATGATGGGGGGAAGGACAGTGTGGGGGTATGATGGGAGGAAGGACAGTGTGGGGGTACGATGGGGAGGAAGGAGAGTGTGGGGGGTATAATGGGGGAGGATGAACAGTGTGGGGGGTATGATGGGGAGGAAGGACAGTGTGGGGGTATGATGGGAGGAAGGACAGTGTGGGGGTATAATGGGGGAGGAAGGACAGTGTGAGGGGTATGATGGGGGAGGAAGGACAGTGTGGAGGTATGATGGGGGGAAGGACAGTGTGGGGGGTATGATGGGAGGAAGGACAGTGTGGGGGTACGATGGGGAGGAAGAAGAGTGTGGGGGGTATAATGGGGGAGGATGAACAGTGTGGGGGGTATGATGGGGAGGAAGGACAGTGTGGGGGTATGATGGGAGGAAGGACAGTGTGGGGGTATAATGGGGGAGGAAGGACAGTGTGGGGGTATGATGGGGGGAAGGACAGTGTGGGGGTATGATGGGGGGAAGGACAGTGTGGGGGTATGATGGGGGGAAGGACAGTGTGGGGGTATGATGGGGAGGAAGGACAGTGTGGGGGTATGATGGGGGAGGAAGGACAGTGTGGGGGTATAATGGGGGAGGAAGGACAGTGTGGGGGTATAATGGAGGAGGAAGGACAGTGTGGGGGTATGATGGGGAGGAAGGACAGTGTGGGGGGTATGATGGGGGAAGGACAGTGTGGGGGTATGATGGGGGAGGAAGGACAGTGTGAGGGGTATGATGGGGGAGGAAGGACAGTGTGGAGGTATGATGGGGGGAAGGACAGTGTGGGGGGTATGATGGGAGGAAGGACAGTGTGGGGGTACGATGGGGAGGAAGGAGAGTGTGGGGGGTATAATGGGGGAGGATGAACAGTGTGGGGGGTATGATGGGGAGGAAGGACAGTGTGGGGGTATGATGGAGGAAGGACAATGTGGGGGTATAATGGGGGGGAAGGACAGTGTGGGGGGTATGATGGGGAGGAAGGACAGTGTGGGGGTATGATGGGGAGGAAGGACAGTGTGGGGGGTATGATGGGAGGAAGGACAGTGTGGGGGTACGATGGGGAGGAAGGAGAGTGTGGGGGGTATAATGGGGGAGGATGAACAGTGTGGGGGGTATGATGGGGAGGAAGGACAGTGTGGGGGTACGATGGGGAGGAAGGACAGTGTGGGGGGTATGATGGGAGGAAGGACAGTGTGGGGGTACGATGGGGAGGAAGGACAGTGTGGGGGTACGATGGGGAGGAAGGACAGTGTGGGGGTACGATGGGGAGGAAGGACAGTGTGGGGGTACGATGGGGAGGAAGGACAGTGTGGCTGGTATAATGGGGCCGAAGCTGGCTGTTCACTGGAAATGCGTTTCCTCTCCCCTGGGCGGGAGGCAGGCTCACTTTTGTTCTGGGGGGCGGGCGGCTCTGGGGAACAGTTTGCCTAGGGCCGGGGCGGGACGGCATTGACGCTAATCCTGTGCAGGGTGACAGCGGACACAATCGAGCCCCACAGAGCCAGGTCCGAAGGACTCCCTCCGCCTCCGTCTTCGCCTCCTCGGAGCCCGGCCCCGCAGGCCTGACCCCCACTTCCCGCCGGCCATCCACCGCTCCGTCCCCCTGGATCCGGGAGATTTCCCGGGCTGGGGCTGCCGGGCCCGCCAGAGGCCTAGCGGGTGCTGGCTGACAAACTGGTGCTTCTGTTTAACCCCATTAAACGGACCGGGCCAGGCCAGCTCGGAACCTGCCCGGACAAAACTGTGTGTGTGGTGGGGGCCGGGGCGGGAGGGGCCCAGGTTTCACAAAGTCATTGTGGCCCAGTCCTGCGCTCAGGGAGTTCAAGTTCATTGTCTCCCCGGTGGGGTCTCCTGGTCCCGGTGTCAGAGCGGGAGTGGGAGGAGGAGTCGGGTTCGGGCTGTGGGAGGCCGGGCAGCATGGACAGAAGCAGCGGAGAGAGGGGAGCTGGGTGCTCCCGGGGGCACCGGGCCCTCTGCCCCCGGTCAGTGCTGACTCAGGGCTGGGAGGCACCACAGCGAGGGGACCGGCCACCCCCCAGCCCCATCTGCTGAGCTGCCCAGACCCTCCTTCCCGACCGAATGCCGGTGGATTAGGGCAGGCGGGACCCTGGGAGGGCGACGGAGGCAGCGCCAAGGGGCACAGACACCAGAGGGGTGAGGGCATGAGTGGGAGGTTGGGGGGACAATGGGGATAAGGACACATATGTAATATCTTAAGAAACAACATCCTATCTAATAAAAGAGTAATATGCAGATTGACCATCACTCCAACACACAAGAGGGCTGCCTCCATGTGGTCAAAGATCCTGCCCCCATGTGGACACAAGATGGCCAGCAGGGGAGGGCCGTTGGAGGTTCCAGGCCCTGCAAAGGGAGGGCAGTTGTGTGCGATCGGGCCAGCAGGGGAGGCCAGTTGGGAGGGACCAGGCCAGCAGGGGAGGGCAGGTGGGAGGGACCAGGCCTGCAAGGGAGGGCAGTTGGGGGTGACCAGGCCAGCAGAGGAGGGAAGTTGGGGGCAAACAGGCTGGCAGGGGAGCAGTTAGACATCAATCAGGCTGGCAGGGGAGTGGCTAGGGGGTGATCAGGCTGGCAGGCAGAAGCCGTTAGGGGCAATCAGGGAGGCAGGCAGGTGAGCAGTTTGGAGCCAGCAGTCCTGGATGGTGAGAAGCATGTCCAATGGCCCGTTTAGGCCTAATCCTACCAGGATCGGGCCTAGACGGGCAGTCGGACATCCCTCGAGGGCTCCCAGATTGGACAGGGTGCAGGCTGGGCTAAGGGACATCCCCCGCCCCCCGACCCCATGCACGAATTTCGTGCACCGGACCTCTAGTAAAGAAACAATGAAAAAGAAACACGTGTGGCCTCACACACACCCCGTCACGGAGCCGGGGGGGGGGGGTGAAGGGAGCATCGCTGGTCTCCCCTCTGAGGGAAGCAGCCACACGGGGGCCCAGGATGTCCGCGCCCCTGCCTGTCCCTCCGAGGGCCCGCTGCCAGGAGCGGGGAGCAGCCAGGGGGACGCGGAGGAGCGGGAGCCCAAAGCCGGGCCCTCCCTGAGGGCGGTTGCCGGGCAGAGGAGCCCCCGGCAGGTGGGCATGTCCACCCGGCCGCGTGCCGGCCCCGCCAGCTCCGCCTCCAAAAGGACTTCCAGGCCCGGCGTCAACCGGGCACCCAGGAGGCCGGGGTTCGAGTCCCGGTCGGGGCACAGGCCCCGGTGGGTGGCAGGCTCCGTCCCCAGCATGGGGCCTGCAGGAGGCAGCCGATGCACCGTTCTCTCTCTCACGGATGTTTCTCTCTCCCCCTCCCTCCCCCTCCCTCTCTGACATCAACAAAAGAAGTCTATTGAAAAAGAGAGAAAAGAACTTTCCAGAAGGAGTTCCAGCCCAGAGCGGTTCATACCCTGGTATGACTTGGGAAGAAATGTGCGTCTGCTGAGTGCGAGGTCACTTAATTACTTCTCTTTAAAAAAAAAATTTATATATATATATCTTATTGATTTTTCACCGAGAGGGAAGGCGGGGATAGAGAGTTAGAAACATCGACGAGAGAGAAGCATCGATCAGCCGCCTCCTGCACACCCCCCACTGGGGCTGTGCCCGCAGCCAAGGTCCATGCCCTTGACCGGAATCGAACCCGGGACCCTTCCGTCCGCAGGCCGACGCTCTATCCACCGAGCCACACCGGTTTCGGCGAAGGTCGCTTCATTAATCCCCCACCTCCCCGTGTCGGCTCTCGGCAGCCACACAGGACGCTCTGCCCGGGAGGCCGGTGCACGTCACCGACAGCGTCCAGAGCCGGCCGCGCTGACGCCGGGAGGGGCTGACGGGGGCGGTCCCCGTGGACCCAGCCACCCCGGAGGGGCGAGCGGCGGCGGCCGGAGCCCCTCAGCCATTCCCTGGCCCGATGGCAGGGCTGTCCCCGGGTCCTGGCTGCGCTCTGTGTCCGTGAGGTGGCCCTGAAGCAGTGACCTCCCCGCCCCCCGTCTCGTGCCCACTGTCCCGGTCCCCGTAGGTCCAGCCCCTCGGGCTGTGACATGGCCACAGGAGACTGACCGGGACCCCACACCCGGGGCCGCCTCCAGAGGCTGGTCTCCCTGCCCAGGGTGGAGCGCGCCCCACACTCAGTCAGGGCGTCTGCCCCCAGGGGGCACCTGGGAAGTGGCAGGAAGGCAGCGGTGTGCCCCCCACAAAGGCGCCTCTGGCTCCGTCGACAGGCGGGCGGGGGCTCTGACTGGGCGCTGTCCTGGGCATGGCGGGCGTTTGCATGCTAGGCGCCGGGCACCCCACCCCGAGCTGTGATGCTCAGTGAGGCTCCGGGCACCCTGGGAGCACGGGGCCCCGGGGGTGGGAGGTAACCCCCCCTTCCACTCCTCTTCGTGAGGACCTGTGTCCCCGGGGCCCTCAGGGGCCTGCGTGGCCGGCAGACTCCCAGGTGCCCGGTCTGGCGGTGCCCGGCTGGCCCTGTCCTGCCCGGACGTGTCGAGGTGGCCGTGTGTGTGTGTGCCCGTCCTTCCCGGCACCAGGAGAGGCCTTATGCCGTGTGGCCAGTCCCCTGGCAGGAGGACTGGGGTAGCACGTGGGTGGGCTCGGGGCCAGGCTCCTGGTGTACTCGCACAGCCCGCAGCCTGGCCCCACCCCTTCTTGGTTCAGGGGGGCAGCCCCTGTCTGGCCCCCAGGTTTGTCCTGAGGCTTCAAGGCCGGCCGGTGTCCAGGAGCCGGGGGGGAGACACTGGCAGCGGGGCGAGGGGCCGCCTGTGAGGCTGGCGGCTGCCCCCTCCTCTAGCCTCTGCCCCGCCCCGAGGGGCATGCGCGTGGAGTGCACCCGCCGGTGGCCGAGCGGGTCCCAGACCCTCGAGGTGCCCTCGGCCCCCGCACACTGGGGCTGTGGCCCGGAGCGGGGTGTCGCACAGGGGTCAGGCGCCTTCCTGGGCTGCGCACGGACAGCGGTGGCTTCCACCCCGGGGACCCCGCGCGGGGGCAGAGGGACTTGGGGCGCCCGAGGGGCCTGGCTCCCTCTTCTGGGGCTGGATTCCTGCTCACTGGCGCTGGCACTCCTTTCCTGATTCGATGCGAAGGTCAGCATTCCGTCTGGAGGTCACTGAGTCCCCCTCCCCGCCCCCGCCATCCCCACCCCGTGGCTCCCGGGAGCTCGCTCCATTGGGGCGCCTTGGGTCCGGAAGGAACTCAGAAGGGGGTGCTCTGTGCTCGGCAGCGGGAAGGGGGCGGGGCGGGAGGCCCCCGGCGGCGTTCGAACTTCTCCGTCAGAAACGCGGGGAAGTTTGGTTGTGGGGAGGAGGAGATTAATCATTGACCTGAAGTCTGGGCGGAACGGGGCAGGAGATAAGGCCCGACACAGGCCTCCAGCCGGTCTCGCTGGAAACCCACGGGTTCCGGAAAGTGCCGCCCCGTCTGTCCGCAGACTGTCCCGCTGGGCGATCACAGACTCCGAGGCGCGGCCCTCTCCCTGGGGGGGCCCGGGGGGGGGGCCCGGGGAGGCCCGGCCGGCAGCCAGGGCCGGGTTTGGGGCGGCTCTGCTGGTTGCCTCGGTCCCGCCTGCACACCCAGGCGGAAGCCTGTAGGTGCAGGTGGAATGTTCCGGAACTCCGAGCCTGATTTCTGCAAAGCGGGCCCCTCCTGCTTGGGAGGCGTGCCCTGGTGACGGACAGCAGAGCCTCAGGCCCACGCCCCCCCCCCCCCACTATTGGCCCCCGGTGCTGGGCTGAGGGTGTGCGCACCCCGCCTTCAGAATTCTCCACCCCCCCGGCCCCCCAACCCGAGACAGGAGGAGGCGAGAGGCCCCGCTGAGCCCCGAATTCTGGAGGAGCGGCTGCCTCGTAGCCTTCGCGCTCTCGGGGGCCCGGGGCCCAAGGTGCTGGGGTCAGCCCACTCGCCGGCCGGGCTGTGGGCAGCGTCCTGGTGCCACGGGGACGGCTGGATGGCCCGTCCAGGCTTCGGCGCCGAGGCCACGCCTCTCCCTGCGACGGGAAAGCGGTGACCGTCCCCCGTCCCTGTTGTCCCAGCCAGGCGTGCCCTCGAACACGGACAACACGGACGACGTCGGGACCGCCTCCCGTGCTGTCCGTCCCGCGGTGACATCTCGCGAGCGGGGGCGGCGGGGGCGCCCGCAAAGGCGTAGGGTGACATCCACATGGTCCCCGAGGCACGGAGCCGGGCCGGACGGGGAAACCGAGGCCCGGGAGGCGGTGCGGTGCGGTGTGTGTGTGCGCTCGGCGTTGCGTTCCGGTCTCAGCGGCTCACGCCGCACAGAAAGGCTGACGAAACGCCCCGGCCGTTCTTGGGGCACAGCGGCCGCAGACCCCGCGGAAGGGATGGAATGGAGGGGAATCTGCCTCGAGCGTCCCCCCCCCCCATCGGCGGGCGGAGGGGTGCGTCCTCAGCCTCTGGCCGTGTTTGCTGATCTGCAGCCCATTCTGCGCGTGACCCATCCCCTCGCTGCTTCCTCCCCCGTTAGCTGCTTCCTCCCCCGTTAGCTGCTTCCTCCCCGTTAGCTGCTTCCTCCCCCGTTAGCTGCTTCCTCCCCCGTTAGCTGCTTCCTCGTCCGCTCCAGGCCCCGGGCTACGCAGTCCCTCGCCGCACCTGTGTCTCACTCGCCGGACGGTTTTGTTTGTTCAGTCACGCACGCGTGGACCCGCCCACTAGGTTCCCGTGGGCACGTGTTCAGTTGGCGAAGACTGCTTTTTATTAAGTCGCCAGCTGTTTGCGGATTCGTCCGATTACGTACTCGCTCGGACACCTCCGTCCACGGCTCCCTTGGCCGTGCCGGCTCCCTCCCTCCCTCCCTCGCGCGCCCGAGGGGAGCCGCGGGCGGGGGCTGCGTCCGCGTGGGGACAGGCTGCTGGGCTTGAGGCAAGGACCCTGGTCGAGCCGGGGGCTCCGAGGCCCCGTGGTCCTGCTCCGTGACGTGGGGGACTTTGTGCCCAGGTCCCGGCCTTTCTGGGAGCGCACGAGGCCATCGGCCACGTCCCCGGGAGCAGCGCTGGCCGCGTCGGTGCCCGCTGCACGCCCCTGGCCTGGCACTCGGCTCGCCAGTCACCACCAGGCCTGCTTCTCGGAGAACTGACGTGCGGGAGGTGGCCCGGCACTGCGCCCTGCGGGGCCTTCTGTGTGCGGGTGCGGGGCCTTCCGTGTGTGGGGTCTTCCGTGTGCGGGCGCGGGGCCTTCCGTGTGCGGGCGCGGGGCCTTCCGTGTGCGGGCGCGGGGCCTTCCGTGTGCGCGCGCGGAGCCTTCCGTGTGCGCGCGCGGGGCCTTCCGTGTGTGGGCGCGGGCCCTTCTGTCTGTGGGCAGGGAGCTTTCCGTGTGTGGGCGCGGGGCCTTCCGTGTGCGGGCGCGGGGCCTTCCGTGTGCGGGGCCTTCCATGTGCAGGCGCAGGGCCTTCCGTGTGCGGGCGCGGGGCCTTCCGTGTGCGGGCGCGGGCCCTTCTGTCTGTGGGCAGGGAGCTTTCTGTGTACGGGGCCTTCCATGTGCAGGCGCAGGGCCTTCCGTGTGCGCGCGCGGGGCCTTCCGTGTGCGCGCGCGGGGCCTTCCGTGTGCGGGCGCGGGGCCTTCTGTCTGTGGGCAGGGAGCTTTCTGTGTACGTGCAGGGCTGCCTTACATGTTGCACGCAGAGACGCCTTCCGTGTGCGCACTGCGGTGCCTTACCCGTGTGCGCCGACCATGCCCGCTGGGGCCCGGATCAGCCTGCGTGGGGGCGGGGGCGGGGGGGGCCCTTCCCCCGGACGCCTCGCCGGCCGGCGGGCAGGCGGACCGGACGGGGCGCACATGAAAGGGAGACAATGAATAGCTTCCTACCTTCCCGAGCGCGGCCCGGCGCTAATCCCGCCCGCCGCGGCCGTCAGCAGCCCAGTGACAGCAACAAGCCTCCTGAGGCTCCGCTAATTTGCACTCCATTCACCGGCTGAAACCCCGCGCCGCGGAAGGGCCGCTCGGCCCCTTCAACGGGGGGGACGCTGGGAACGGGGCCAGCGCGCACAAAGCCCAAAAGAGCAAATTGGCGGCAGCTTTGTTCCCCCCTTCCCCTGTCCCTTTCATGGCCTGCACCGGCTAAGCTCCTCATTTGTCCCCGCCGGGGGCTCAGGGCCCCGGTCGCCCTCGGGGCCGCCTTTCAGGTGATCCGGACGCCCCCTGGCCGAGGGGGCGGGGCGGACCGAGGTGGGCCGCCGCGGGCACGGCATTCTGGGAGCCGGGCCTGGCCGGGCGGGGACCCCCGATGGGGACAGGAGCCCGAGGCGCCCCTTCCTCTGGCCTCCGCCGGGTCTCGGCTGGAGCTCTGCGCGGGAGTCCCGCACCCGCGCCCGGCGCCCGGGGTCCTGGCTCTCTCCCCGCCGCCGCACTTCGTGTTGTCGGCGCTCGGCACCGATCGCTGCGGCTCCAGGTGCCCGGCTTGTTCCCCCTCCGCCCCCATCCCCGCCTCCGTGCCCCGTTCCCCCTGAAGCTCAGCGTCCAAAGGGCAGCTTTTTGTGTTTTACTGTATTTATTTTTTTTGAATATATATTTTTTATTGGTTTCGGAGAGGAAGGGAGAGGGAGAGAGAAAGAAACATCAAGGATGAGGACCATCCACCGGCTGCCTCCTGCACGCCCCCTCCTGGGGGTGGAGCCTGCAACCGGGGCGTGTGCCCTTGACCGGAATCAAACCCAGGGCCCTTCGGTCCGCAGGCCGACGCTCTATCCGCCGCGCCGCGCCAGGCGGGCAAAGGGGCAGCGTTTAAGCGCCCACACGGCCAGGGAGCCCGGCCCTCATCCCCGGGACAGGGCCCTGAGCCCTCGCTGTGTCCCTTCTATTGGGGTCCCCCCCCCCCCCCCCAGCACGATTTTAAACAAGTGTTGTTTTCAAATACATTTTCACTGATTTAGAGAGGGAGCAGGGGGTTGGGGGGTGGGGGGGGAGATAGAAACAGCAGTAATGAGACAGAATCATGGGCCGGCTCCTCCCGCACACCCCACCCCGGGGACTGAACCCACAGCCCTGGCCTGTGCCCCGACCGGGGGGTCGAACTGGGGCCGTCACAGGTCAGTGCTCAACCCCGGAGGGAGCCGCGCTGGCGGCCCTCGGCACCCTCCCGGCAGAGCCGAGAGTTGGGGACCCTTACCGCCCCCCACATCCGCCTGCCACGCGTGCTTCCTGGGGAGGCCTCGCGTGGAGCCAGTCCACGCCGCAGGCAGCCCCGCGTGTGCCAGGAAGGAAACACGGCAGCTGGACAGCGTGCCAGGCCTGGGGGGTAGGGGGCGACGGCCCGAACCTCCCACCGCGGGGCGGGCCGAGCCTCTTCCCCGGTCTTCGCGAGCTAAACGTGGCGAGTCCACCGAATCGGGGGTGCCCCGTTCCTGCTTAATCTGTGGCCGAGACCGCTCCAGCGATGCCGTGGGGGGGCGGGGGCGGGGGGGGGGGCCTGCGGGCGGGCGCCGGCCCCGTTGTCCGCTCGGCTGTTGCACCGCAAGGCCGTCCTCGGCCGCTGGGGCCTGCCTCGGGCTGGGAAGCCGCAGGTGCCGGCGGTGGGCGGTGTCTCTGTCCGGGGTCTGGTCGTGTGTCCCCTCCTCCCCCCGGGCGTGTGTTCCCGTCCCTCGGGGGCGGGCGTGGGGAGGTGGCGGGGGCGGGGGCCGGGGGGCGTCGTGGGAGCCGCTGGGAGGCAGGGTGACGGAGCCTGCCCGCGGTCAAGGTCACGCCGGGGCTGCGGCCGGAGGACGCGCCGGGCCGTGCGGTGCCCCCCTTCTTCTGCCGCTCCAGATCGCTATCGGGGCCCTCGGGCCGGGACATTAACTCGGAAGCACGCAGGGGGAGGGAAGGGCGGGCGCACCCTCAGAGCGGCGGGGAGCCGCGCCTGAGGGATGTCCGCGCCTGTGGGGTCGCCTGGCAGAGACCCGGAACCACCCTCCGCCCCTCCCCCCCCCCCCCCCCCGCTCTCAGGCCATCGCGACCCCTTTCCTGGAGGGCGCAGCCCCCCCCGGGGGTCAGCACCGGCCGGGAAGGTGCGAGTCTGTGAGCGGTTTGTTTCCGAAGGGGGAGGAACAGCAGGGAGGGCAGCGACGCCCTAGCCGGTGTCGCTCAGTGGATAGCGCGTCGGCCTGGGGACTGAAGGGTCCCGGGTTCGATTCCAGTCAAGGGCATAGCCCTTGGTTGCGGGCACCTCCCCGGTGGGGGGTGTGCAGGAGGCGGCTGATGGATGTTTCTCTCTCATCGATGTTTCTAACTCTCTATCCCTCTCCCTTCCTGTCTGTAAAAGATCAATAAAGTCTGTTAGAAAAAAAAAAAAAAAGAGGGCAGTGGCTTCGGACAGGTGCAGAGCCGTTGGACGGGAACCGGAGCCTCCCAGACCCAGGCCCTGGCCCACCGGAACCTTCCAGAGCCGTCCCGCCTCCAGGCCACAGGGACGCCCCTCCGCCCTGGCAGCTCCCGGGAGCCGGCCTCCGAGGGCGAGCCTGGTCAGACGTCTGGGGGGTCCCAGGGCCCCACCCCGGCCGGGCGCCCACACAGCGCCCCTAGGGCAGGAGCAGCGTCACCCACAGCGCGGGAGCCTTCGGGGGCGAAGCAGCTCGGTTGCTGCCCCGGCGGGCGTCTCCCACGTCGGAGGAGAGCCGCCCGCAGGCGGGGGCGGGCCGTGACCTTCGCAGGCGGACGCGGGCTCTTTCGCTGGCGGCTCTCGAGTGTCCCCCCCGAACCTTCCCTTTGGAGCCCCCCGACCGACCCCCGCGTCCGGCAGCCTGAGACGGGCCTGCGTGCTCGGTTGCTCGCCCCGTGGCTGACGGTGTCGCGTCAGCTGACCCGGCGGGCGGGGCTCCCGGCTGAGCGTCGGCCTCGGACCCGGTCGGTCGGGGTTCGATTCCCCGTCAGGGCACAGGCCCAGGTGCCGGGCTCTGTCCCCGGTTGGGGGGGCGTGCGGGAGGCGGCCGGTCCGTGCCTCTCTCCCATCACGGACGTTCCTCCCTGTCCCCCTCTCCCTGCCTCTCTGACGTCAATAAAAACACGTAAAGCAAACCAACACACAGACACCATCCCGCGTGCGGACTCCGGGTCAGCCCCGAGCTCGGCGAGGTTTCCATGGCGACCGGAGGGACGCGGGACAGGCAGGGTCGCTCTCCGGGAAGGAGGTGTGTGTGGAGAGGCCGGCCCCCGGCCCCCATGACCCACACGAGCAGCGTCATCCCGGCCGGCGAGACCCGGCCCGTACCCCTGACCGGGACGGGGCGCTCAGAGGCTGGCGCGGGCGGGCGAGGGCAGGTGGGCTGCCCGCCCGTGCCCCCCTGCTCAGGGCGGGGCCCGACCGGACGCTCCATCCCTCTGCCCAGCGGGCACCGGGGACCCAGCCCCTGCGTTGGCGGCGGCGGGGTGGGGGGGGGGGCCCGGCGCGTCCCCCTCTGCCCTTTCCCGCCGGGCGTGCGTGGGGCGGTGGCCTTCTCGCTGCCAGCCAGCCCTGCCCTCCGCCTCGGTGCTCCCCCCCCTCCCCCGGGGGCCCCGGCTCCCCCTCGGCTCTCACGGATTCTGCCCGTGTCCGCACCCTCATTAATCAACGTCAGGCACGACGAGGCAACAAGGGCGGCTTTCTTCCGCGCCCCCGCGCCCCATTGTCCCGCGCCCGCGACGGCAGGGGGACGGCCCCGGGCCGCGCATAGAAGAGATGAGACAAAAATGAAAAGAATCGGGGGAGCAAAAAAAAAAAAAAAAAAAAGACGAGGCATTTTGTTTCCCCCCCGAAACACTCGAATAAATGCCCGGCAATGATAATTTAAATTATTCATACATTTATGAGAACACCCATTGAAGGGCGCTGTGTATGAAGCTCTTTGTCCGTCCGTCCTTGTCCCTTGTTCGGGATTAATCTTTACTGTAACCCGGGCCGCGCACAAAGGCCGCCCTCTCTCTCCCTGGGAAAGTGCAGCGGCGTTGGGGGGTGGGGGACCCCGGGATTGTGCTGAGGCCGCAGTTGCCAAGCCCTCGGGGCGCTCGCTGGACGGCAGGGGCCTCCGGATCGTGTCCGCGGAGCTGAAGGGTCCGAGCGGGGTTCTCACGTCGGCGGCGAGGGGGCGGGGATGCACGGGGCCTCGGGGAGCATGCATGCGTGTGTGCGGGCCTGCAGCCCCGCCCCTCGGAGGGAGCGCCCCAGCCTGCTGCACGGGACGGCGGATCTGCCCCTCCCCACCCCTCCCCGGGAGCTGCGTGTTGGGGGGCGGGAGGCGTGCAGCCCGGCGGGGCTTCTGAGTGGCTGCCTGGGGCCTCGGGGGGCAGCCCTGGCCCCGTTAGGCCCTGGAGGAGGGGCGTCTCTGGCCAGACCCGGCTGGGCAGGTTGGCATGGCTCAGCGTTTGAGCGTCGACCTGGGAGCCAGGCAGTCAGGGTTCGGCTCCCGGTTGGGGCCCGGGCCCGGGCTGCGGGCTCCTCGGTCTCCAGGGTGGGGCGTGCGGGAGGCGGGCGATCCATCGGTGACTCTCTCTCTCTCTCATCACAGACGCTCCTCGCTCTCTCCCTCCCCTCCTCTCCGGCGTCGACGGACGCGTATTGAAAAACAAAAAGGGGGAAAGAAGGCTCGGGCTGCAGCCGGAGCCCAAAGACGTGGATGATTTAGTTTCTCTTTGTTCCTCCTCACCCCGGGGTGTGTTGTCCGTGGATTTTCCGAGAGAGCGGAAGAGAGAGGGAAAGACAGAGAGAAACCCAGCACCGGGGGCAACCACGGTCCGTGCCCTTGACCGGAATCGAACCCGGGACCCTTCCGTCCGCAGGCCGACGCTCTGTCCACGGAGTCACGCTGGCCGGGGCCAGAGACGTTGACACCAGCCTCCGGGGCACTCGGGGAGGACAGACTGGGTCCCCGCTGGCTCCTGGTCGGACGTGCAGGGCGGAGGGAGGAGCCCCAGCCTCAGGCCGGGAACGTCGTTTCTCTGGGGGGACCCCCATCCCGTGCTCCCGAACCCCGGGGCGTGTGTGTGGGGTCACTTTCCAGCTGATTCTCTAAGCCGGGAGCAAGAGGCCCTAACGGACCTGCCCCCCGGGCCGTGGTTTCGGGGTGGGAGGCAGCCTGCGGCCGTGTCTTCTCGCTGGAAATGACTCTGAGCTGCCGCCCGGCTCCGGAGCCTGCCTGCGGCGGCTCCCGGCTCAGCACCGCTTGGGGGGGGCCTCTGGGTGTGGCGATGGGGGCATGGTGGCCTGGGCGCCCTGAGTCCAGAGCACCACCCTGCAGCGGCGGTGGGCTGCCCCCTCCCCGGCCCCCCGAGCTGTGCGGGGTGGAATGGAGCTGGGCGGGCGGGCCACTTGCTGGCTGGGGTCAGGGCCCTGGGAAGGCCGTGCCTGGGCTCCGAGGGACGTGGACCCCTCGGGGGCGGGGGGAGGGGGGCTGCCGCACACACAGGCCCCGGGAAGCCGGCCGGGACTGAGGCTGCGTCCCCAGCAGGAGTAAAGGGAGGGCTTGCGGGCTCCAGCGTCCAGAGCAAAGCGTTGCGGGCGACACTCCTGCCCCAGTCGCCGCCCCCCCACCCACCCGGCCCCCGCCCCTCGCAGCTCATCCCAAGAGCCTGTCTTTTCTGGAAACCTCCTCCAGGGGCTCGGCTGGTTTCCCGTTCTGGAAAGTTCCACCGGGGAGGGCCGAGATGCCCGCTTTTCTGCCCCGAATATCGGGGATGCTGCCCGTACGCCTCCCCGTTCCCCACGGCCGCCCTCCCCCCCCCCCCCCCGCCCCGGAGCCAGGTGTCGGGGCCCCTCCCTCCGGCCTCCCTACGCCTCCACCTCTGCCTCCGCCTCCGCCTCCGCCGGTGGTGGTGGGGTCTGGGAAGGTAGCCAAACGCCACCGAGGACACTCGGGCAATAAATCATCTCTCGTCCCACATGTGCAGCCCCCGCCGCCCCTCGCCGCCGCTGACCCCCCACCCGGCCCCCGGACAAAACCCCTATTGTCCTGGGCGAGGAAGAAGCCTCGGTCCCCCAACTCACAGAGCCGGGCCGGGGCGTGGACGGCGGGGGAGGCGGGCCTGGCAGGGGGGCCGCTCGCTCTTTCTTCCTCCCGGTTCACACTTTTCCTCTCTCGTGGGGGTCCCCGGGGCCTTTCATTCGGCTTCATACGCACATAAAGACATCAAGCAAGAGAACCGCAGAAGGAATTATTAGCCATGGCTGTCACAGCTTCATCGGGGGGAGGAGGGACGGCTAACCCTTTCCGCACTGGCCCAGCAGGTGCATTCCCGGGGGGCCCCGGGCGTCCCGATGTGCACACAGGCGCGCACCGGGCACGGGGGTGGGGGGGGGTGTTGGTGTGGCCCGTTCAGAAGCAGATTTCCAAATGGCTGCCCTGAACCCCAAGAGGCTGGGGGAGGGCTCCCCTCCACGTGGTTCTCTCTTTCCCGCGCCCATCGGCGACCGGCCGGCGCCCTGCCCCTGGCCCCGGGGCCCGGGGGTCATCGCCACCCTCGGAGCCCAGGGGTGGCTGTGATGGAAAGCGCCCCGGAGCCCAGAGGCCTGCCCCCCTCCAGGCGGACAGAGCCGGCAGGGGCGGGCGGGGCCTCGGAAATCAGATAACGCGGCCGCTTTACCGACCCCGTTCTGTGCTCGAACCCACGGCGGCCGACCGGCGTGGGCTGCCCTCGCCCGTAACCCCTGGCTTCCCGCTCGCTCTCTCCCGTGCAGCAGCGCTGCCTCGTCCGAGGGCACGCCGAGGCCCCAGCCCAGCTCCTGCCCAAGAGGGGCCGCGGACGGGGAACCGGGTCCCGGGGGAGGGGGTCGGGGGGGCTGCGGCTGGGGGGCCGGCAGGGGGCAGGGGCAGGCACACAGCCACCAGCCACCAGGCCTTTAGAATCGGTGCCCCCCTCCCCCCGGGGTGCACGCCCCCCGGAAGCGTTTCCCCACGCAGCCCTCGGACGCGGGGACGCCGGGACCGGCGTGCCGGCAAACGGCTCCCTCGGCAAACGTTTTCATTTCCAATTAGCGGGAGAGAAATCGCTAATTTGCCGCCGTTGGCCCGGGCTGACGTCTCAATCTGCGGAGTGTCAGGCCGTGAAAGGGAGCGCGGCTCTCTAAAGAGGGTCAGGGCAGCGGGCCCAGAAACCAGATTGCGGGCCGCAGCCCTGAATGGCTCACACAGGCGCGCTTTGTCCGCCGCGCCAGCTCCGGGACCTGCCCCTCATTCTTCCCGCCGCGCGGGCGGGGGAGGGTCCGAGCGTGGGAGGCAGCGGCCGCGGCTTTGTCGGGGCGGGGCCGGCCGGGGGGGGGGGGGGGCCGCGGGAGCCGGTTAATGATTGCCCCGGCCTGTCTGCGCCGCCGGGAACAGGACGATAAAGCGCGCCCGGAGCCCGGCCCCGGCCCTGCACCCGGCAGATCCAGGACCAGATAACGTCGTCCCCGCGGTTAATGGCTGAACGGCCCGAGACTGGGCCGCCCCGCACGGCTCCTCGCGGCCGCCGGCCCGCGCCCGCTGCCCGCTGCCTCCCCAGGGCGCCCGGCCGCCGGCGAGGGGGGTGCGGGTCTCTCCTTGAATCTCGGGCGCCGGGTCCCCCCGGGCGAGCCAGCCTCCTCCTGGGGGGGCCTCCTGGGGAAGCAGGGGTGCTCTGCTGAGGTCCTCGGCTGGCCACGGAGTCGGCGCTAGGACGGGACACGCGAGGGGGCGCCCCGGGCCACGGATGTTCGGTGTGGAGGAGGCCGTCCTGAACCCGGTGTCCACGGCACCTCCGGCCGCGAGAGCATGGCAGAGCCCGAGAATGACGGGGCCTCCCCCCCCCCCCCAGCAGACGCACCTCACGGCCCGGGAGCCAGATGCACCCCTCCCCGCCTCCGTCCCTGCGCCCAGCCCACGAGGATCCCCATCCTCAGCCCACCCCCCCCACGACCTTCATCCCCTGCCCCCCCACCCCCTGCCCACCCTCGCTGGCGGTGAGCCACCTCCAGCAGCGCCAGGACGGCTCAGGGGGCGGCGCGGTTGCTGGTGGGCTGAGCTCAATGGACCTGCCGTGGACACCAGGCCCCGGGGGCTCTCCTCTGCCGGGGCTGGTGACCTCGGGGGCCTTACAACGGCCCAGAGGCCCGGCCTGGGCAGCCGCTCCGGTGGAGGGAGCCTGCAGCCGCCGGGCCCGCAGGAGAGGAGAGAGGAAGCGGCCTCGCCCCACCCCACCACCTCCCGGAGCCGACACACCGCCCTGAGTGCGGACGGTCCCTCCCCTGACCGCTTAGCCTCGGGCCTGGTCAGGAGAGGACAG
The DNA here is from genome assembly GCA_027563665.1 of Antrozous pallidus. NCBI lineage: Eukaryota > Metazoa > Chordata > Mammalia > Chiroptera > Vespertilionidae > Antrozous > Antrozous pallidus. The sequence goes on from CM050508.1 coordinate 213,058,182, forward strand.
CCGCTCCTGGCCAGGCCTGGGCCCCGGGAACATCGCCACCCAGCCAGCCAGTGAGGCTGGCGTCGGTCAGCCACTCCGCCTGCAGGGGCCGAGCGCCCGCCCGCCCGGCAGACCGGGGGCCGGGAGCAGGCAGGCACCCTACAACCAGGGCGGGCGGTCTGTTCGGCAGAGGCGGGGCCTCGGGCACGGGTCCGGCCACTGCCGACATCAGACCCGCGTGTGCCCCCGGCTGCCTCGTCGCTCCGACCCCTAAGGAAGCAGCGGCCGACGCGGGCCCTCCGATGCTGTGTGGCCTCAGAGCAGTCCCTCGACCTCTCTGAGCCGAGCCTCCCGGAGGAGCGGCGACCGCCGAGCCGGACGGCGTGCGCGGGACACGGCTGCACGGCCAAGAGCCACCGGCTGTGCGGTCCCTGTGCCAACGGGGGAGGCGTGCGAGCCCGCCTGTGGGGACCCCTGTGTCTCGAGGGGGCCAGTCTGCACACACCGCACTTTCCTCGGGACGAAGACAGAGGTGCCACGCCGGCCGTCAATCACGCCAAGGCCGGCCCCCGGCACGCAATGCGCCGGCACCGTTCCCAGGGAGCCGGGCACCTTCCTACTCCTCGGCCCCACGCTGTCCGGAGCCTGGGTGCCAGGCAACACACATGCTCACATACGTGCACACACAGGGAGAAGGCAGTGTGCACATGTTTGTGCGCACGCATGCACGCCAGTATGGAGACACACACGCGCCCACGTGCATGCACACACATGCGCCCACGTGCGCGCACACACACACGTAAGGATAATGCCCTGTACACACGTGTCCACATGTTCACGTGCGCATGTGTGTGCCAGCACAGAGATAAACACGTGCATGCACCCATGCCTGGGCACCCCTGTGCACCCGGAAACCCCTCCTGGGGAAGCCACTCCTCTCCTGCTGAGGCCCAGACCTCAGGTTCCGGGTCTGGGGCACCTACAGGAAGAGCCGAGAGGCGGAGCCAGGACCGGAAACAGGACGCTGGCCGTCACTCTCCTGCCTCTGGACCCCGGGCGCCCAGGACACCCTCAGGGGCCTCTCACCCGGAGCCAGGCGGGCTGTCACAGGCTCCCAGGCCATCGCCCCTCCCCACCCCCGGGGACCAAACAGCGGGAACACAGCAGCAAAGAGCACACGGCCCGCAGGAGGCGGCCCCCCGGCCACCCCCTGCCCCCTGGCCCGGGCCCACAGCGCCTCGCCGGGCCCCCGCCGTCCAGCTGGTGCCGCTCCTCCCCGCCCGCCGCCACCACCACGCGGGGTGGGTCTCAGCCCGTCCCCAGCCGTTCCCGCTTTCCCGGCGGCTTCAGCCGGCCCTGGGGTAGAGGTGCTGGTGCCCTGGACCCCGGGACAGGCCTCGCTCTCGGCCACCACGCAGGGCAGAGCGGGGCCCGTGTCCAGCCTGGCTGAGCTCCAGTATCACTGCACGTTCGGGCCCTTCCCCACCCCCGTGACAGGAGGCCCGCAGGGGGGCCCCGGATTCTGCAGAGCCTGGAGGTTCCCACGGGCCGAGCACGGGACAGCGGTGGGGAACGGGACCGGGCCGCCTGCCTGCACTGTGGCTGCCTCCCCTGGAGTCCCCTCTGAGGTTGGGGCGGTTTGCATCCGAGGGAGACGGAGCGCCGCATGCCCCCCCCCCCCCCCCCCCCCCCCCCCGCATGGCGGCCTGTGGCTGCAGACTCTCAGAAGGGCCAAGGGTTGCTGAAGGGGCGTTCAGATGGGCAGAGGAAGCCGCCACTCCAGCGATCCCGGGAGCGAGCGGGTCACCCGCCCACAGCCAGCCGCCTCTGCCACCCCCGATGGAGCCCACGGCCCTCCCACCCTCCACACACACTGCTGCCGGGCGGGACGGCCCCCGGGCCCGCTCCCCACATCGATTTCCCGGAGCCAACGTCTCTCGAGTTTACGACTCCTGTTATCGGGAGGGACGCTGATGAGCCGAAGTTCATCTTTGGTCGAAGCTCCTTCCACAGCCCGGGGGCGGGGAGGGGGGGGCACGGGGGGGGGGGCACCCACACATGTGCTCGCACCTGGCCCCGCGCCCTCCGCCGTCAGCCTTAGTCACGGGTCTGTCGCCTCCTTTCCTCACCAAGAGATTCCGGGAAAAGAAGAAAGAAGGGGAGCCCCCTGTCCGGGGCTGAACCCCGGCCTCCGACAGGAAGCTGAAAGGTCCCCTTTGGAAACGGTTAACCACTTCGGCCGTCCACGCCCGGTCCCCGGGGAGGAGGCAGTGAGCATCGGTGCTCCCCCTCCAGACACGGGGAGACTTTGATTTCCCCGAAGCATCCCTCCCCGGTGGGCACCGTCACTCACTGCCCCGGGGGTCTGTCCGGGGGCTGGGGGATCTGTCCGGGGGGGCCGGGGGGTCTGTCCGGGGGGGTCGGGTGCGGTGGGGTCTGTCTGGGGGGCCGGGGGTCTGTCCGGGGGGGTCTGTCCGGGGGCCGGGGGGTCTGTCCGGGGGGGCCGGGGGGTCTGTCCGGGGGGGTCGGGTGCGGTGGGGTCTGTCCGGGGGGCCGGGGGGTCTGTCCGGGGGGCCGGGGGGTCTGTCCGGGGGGGCCGGGGGGTCTGTCCGGGGGGGGTCGGGTGCGGTGGGGTCTGTCCGGGGGGCCGGGGGGTCTGTCCGGGGGGGCCGGGGGGTCTGTCCGGGGGGCCGGGGGGGTCTGTCCGGGGGGCCGGGCGCGGTGGGGTCTGTCGGGGAGATCGGGTGCAGTGGGGTCTGTGGGGGGGGGGCCAGGCGCGGTGGGGTCTGTCGGGGGGGGGGCCGGGCACGGGGGGGTCTGTCGGGGTGGGGATCGGGTGCGGTGGGGTCTGTCGGGGGGCCGGGCGTGGTGGGGTCTGTTGGGGGGCCGGGGGGTCTGTCCGGGGGGCCGGGGGGTCTGTCCGGGGGGCCGGGGGGTCTGTCCGGGGGGGGGGGTCGGGCGTGGAGGGGTCTGTCGGGGGGATCGGGCGCGGAGGGGTCTGTCGGGGGGGGGTCGGGCGCGGAGGGGTCTGTCGGGGGGCTGGGGGCAGCGGCTGTGACGAGCTCCGGGGGAAGCACTTGGCGTCGTGCGCACGGGAAAGGCAGCCTCATTCGTAACTGAAGGCCATTGTGTGAAACCCGCCAGAAATGCCACACTGAAGCGGGCCCCGAGTCCCCGTGTCCCCGCCGGCCCCTGGCCCCTCTCCGGAGGGACCCGGCCTCACGCAGGCCTGGCCCGCCGCCCCGCCACGCCCGGAGCTGCAGCGTCGCCCCTCTCCGAGCGAGGGACGGTCTGCGTCCTCAGTGGCCCCGGCTGGTGCCGGGCACCTCGAGGCCCTGGGGGAGGCCGAGGAGTGGGGTAGAGGGTGAGGTGGGCCGGCCGGCGTGGCTCTGGGTGGAGCATCGACCAATGAACCAGGCGGTCGGGGCACAGGCCCGGGTGTCGGGCTCCATCCCCGGTGGGGGGCGTGCAGGAGGCAGCCCATCAGTGATTCTCTCTCATCACGATGTTTCTCTCTCCCTCTCCCTGCCTCTCTGACACCGACACAAACACGCTGTTTGAAAAGGCGCCGGGGGGAGGGGGGGTCCTCAGGACAGGGAGCTGGTGCCCCTCTCGGGAAGACAGCCCGCACCCAGGACGACCCGGGATGCGCCCAGGCGCCCCTGAGCCTGTCCAACGGGAGACTGCAACCCCAGATCTGGGGTGCTTGTTTCCAGAAACTGTGGGCACTCCCACCGGGCACAGCAACGGGGGCTCCGGTCATGGGGGCTCTGGTCATGGGGGCTCCGGCCATGGGGGAGGGTGGTCGTGGGGGTGGGCGGTCGTGGGGGAGGGCGGTCGTGGGGGCGGGTGGTTATGGGGGCTCCGGACATGGGGGCTCCGGCCATGGGGGAGGGTGGTCATGGGGGAGGGTGGTTATGGGGGCTCCGGACATGGGGGCTCCGGCCATGGGGGAGGGTGGTCATGGGGGAGGGTGGTTATGGGGGCTCCGGACATGGGGGTCCGGCCTTGGGGGTGGGTAGTCACCCTGTTGGACGGAGCCTCGGAGCAGGAAGCTGGTGGGGCCGAGGGGCCCCCCTTGCCTGTGGGGCTGGTCACAGGTTTTGGGGGCGCGGCGGGGGCCTGGCAGGGGCGCGGCGGGGCGGCTCCGATGGTCCAGGTTCAGCTCCGTTTGGACGCACGGACTCGGTTTTGGGGGCACGGAGGGGGCCTGGCGGGGGCGCGGCGGGGCGGCTCCGACGGTCCCGGTTCAGCTGTTTGGACGCACGGACTCGGTTTTGGGGGCACGGCGGGGGCCTGGCGGGGGCGCGGCGGGGCGGCTCCGACGGTCCCGGTTCAGCTGTTTGGACGCACGGACTCGGTTTTGGGGGCACGGCGGGGGCCTGGCGGGGGCGCGGCGGGGCGGCTCCGACGGTCCCGGTTCAGCTCCGTTTGGACGCACGGACTCGGTTTTGAAAAGAGCGTTGAAGGCGTTGGGCCGGCGGCCGCACCCCCGCGCAGCGTGCCTCCCGGCTGGACGGTAAGAGGCGTGAAGGGCACTTGGACGCAGCACAGCCCCGTAAAGCGGCGTTTTGATGAGTTAAGTGTAAATAAACCAGAAACACACGGATTTCATTTCCTCCCAAGCCCGCGGCCTCGCACCAGCGGGCAGAGTGCCTGGAGGCGCGGTTTGGGCCGGACAAACCCAAATATTTGGACGAGGGGCCGGGATGTTTGCGCCCCGGTCTCCCCGGCCGCCTCACCTTCCTCTCCTCCAGCCCCCCCGCCTCCCCCCCCCCCCCCCCGCCTGCCTGCCCGGATGGGCACATCGTCCGTGTGTGTGTGTGTGTGTGTGTTCGTTCACGTGTGTGTGTTCGTTCACGTGTCCTGTGCCTACACGCACTCACGCGAGCACGCAGAGGGAACGCTAAGCAAGCAAGATCTAAAACGAGACGAGGCTCGGAGCGTTGGGCTCCAGCTCCGTGCTGACACGGAAGGGAAAATGCGAGCTCTTTGCCAAGGAGCTGAAAGGAGGCTCCGCTGAGGGTGCGGGGTGGAGGGGCGTTCGCCGTGCCCGGACCTGGGTTCTGTGAAGGAAATCCGCTCCCTCCCCCCGGAGATGCGGGGAGGCACAGGGTGGCACCCAGGACTGCGAGGAACCCTGGCACAGGCGCCAGCGGGACACTGGCCTCGTGGGGATACAGCCTCCCTCTCCCTGAGCCCAGTGGTGGGGGGCGCGGGCGGGTTGCAGGGGGCAGGTGCGGACTCGGGGTGGCACAGCAGCTCCCTGTCTGGGGAGCTCAGGAGGCGGCAGAGGTGTGGGGGTGGGGTGAGGGGGGCGGGGACCACCCTCCTGGCTGCCCAGACCAGGGGGCGCGAGGGGACGCCGGCTGTGAGTTTGCCGGGATTCTCATAAAGCCAGAGCCGGTCCGGGCTGCTGGCCGCGAAGGGGCAGGAAGCTTGCTCAGTCTCAGAACTCGCGCTGCAGTTTCCCAAACCAGTAAAACTCGGGGCTCCCACTGAGCACGCAGTGGGCCGGCCTGTCCCCCCCCCGGGACGTCCCCCTCGGGCGCCTGGCGGGCCCTGGGCCGCCCCCTCCGACGGGACCCCCGCCAGGCCCCCGTGCGTGCTGTCTTATCTGGAACATCGGGGCGGCTGGCCTCTCCCCCGTCCAGCCCGGAGCCGGGGTCCAGAGACGTAAACAGAGAGGCCGTGGGCCGCCCGCCGCCGCCGCCCTTCCCCGCAGCGTTCCTCCGGCTCCCCAGGAGGTGCAAACTCGCCGCTGCCGATCCTCAGCCTCACACGGGCTGCGGGGGCTCTGCAGAGTGGGGCGGGGCGGGTTTCCTAAGGAGGTTCCTGCTGCCCGGCCTCGCGGCTCAACATAAAAATAAATATTTCCCCTCCCGACGCCTCGCGCTGCCAGGCCCAGGCGGGACGCGAGGGAAGCGGGGGGCACGCTTGCACGCCACCGGCAGGCCCCGCCCCGCCAGGAGCCCGGGTCCGCATCCAGCCGACCCTCCGTCTCTCCTCTCGGCTGCACCCGAGGCTCCGGTCATCGGCCGCGGCTTCTCTCCGTCAGACGCAGACCGCGCAGACCCCGAATCGGCCACCCCACGGACCGGCGTCCCTGCGGACCGGCTCCGCTGCTGTCGGTTCAGGCGGCCCTCGGGGATGGCGCTGGGTGTGAGAGGCGATTCGGACGGTTCACGGCGGGCTGCTCACCGGCAGCGTCGGCGCACACCACGCCCTCGGACTCTCTCCGGGTCCTGGGGCGACGTGGGGTACAGATCAGTGCCTTCTCGGGGGGCCAGCGGTGCAGGGAGCCGGGGACCCTGGGGCTTGGGGGCCCCTCACCCGCGAGGGTTTGGCACGTGGCGCGCGACCCCGGTGGCTGAACGGGGAGGGCATCCTCTGGAGAACAACGGAGCCGGTTACCCCGTTATTTATGGAGGGGCCGGCCCGTCCTTGCCGGAGGCCGGGGCTTAGCTGGAGCTCCGCGGTGACCCCGCCAGCAGCCCGACCTCCCGGCCTCCACAGCTCAGCTGGAAAATGGGGTGAAAAGGGATGGTGGCGTCTCGGCCACGAGCACCAAGTGGAGGTGCGGGGGGGGGGGGGGGCGGGAGGGGCAACACTGTGACGGCCCAGCACCCAGGGACCCGGCCGGGCTGGGTCTCCGCACATGCTCACACCCACGGCAAACGGAGAGCGGCCCCGGGGGCCCCCGCGGACCTCGGGACCTGGGATTTCGGGCCCAGCTCGGGGCCCACTGTGGTGAAAGGCCAGGCCAGAGTCCCCCGCTGCTGCCGGCACTCTGTCCGTCCTGGGCGCTGTGTCCCGGGCGGACGGCCGCGGGGACAGCGCTGGTCAGCAGGCGCAGCGCCTCCCCCACCCGCCCTGACATGCTCGTCTGGAACCCGGGGCCCCGGGGCTCCCCTTTATTCTCATCTCGTCCCGCCCTCTCTCCAGAAGTGGCCCCGGCACCCCGAGATCTACTCCACGAGCCCTCGGGTGGGAGAGGGGGTGGGGTAGGGGCGGGGAGGGCTTGGGCAAGCCGTGGAATCCAGGCCACCCCCCAAGGGGCTCTGAGCACGGACCCTCTCGCCCCCAGACCCGCCCGGTGAAGGGCCTGCCCAGGCAGGGAGGCCAGACCTCCAGGGGCCGTCCACCTGCTGGAGGCGTTGGCAGCTCTCCTGCCCGGGGTTCCGCCTTCGCCCCGGGGGGGGGGGGGTCGGCCGGGTGCGAGCAGGCCGCCTGGGGCAGAGGCCACCTGCCCCGCGAGCCCCCGTTCCTGTGGGGCTCAGGGGGAAACCTCGCTCTGGCCTGGCCTGTGTTGCTCAGTGGGTAGAGCGCCGGCCTGTGGACCGGAGGATCCCGGGTTCGATTCCGGTCAAGGGCACGAACCTCGCGTGCAGGCTCCTCCCTGGCCCCGGGCCCTCTCACCGATGTTTCTCTCCGTCTCTCCCTCTTTCCTCCACGCTCCCTCAAACACCAAGAGAACATGTCCCTGGGGCGGGGGTGGGGGGGCTACAACCAGCGAAAAAGCCCCCGGAACGAACGCCCGACACGCTGTGCCCAGGAGGAAGGAGGCCGTGCACCTGGGCCAGCCACCCCTCGGGGACACGGCGCCCCCGCCCCCGGGCCACACGTGTGACCGGCTTGTGCCCACGTTAGGGTTTCTGTGCCACGTGTGGTCTCGGCCCCACGTCCTTCTGTGTTTTACAACCAAAACAGGCCACGGGCTGGCCGCGGGCGCCGACCCACCGGGAGGCAGCTGTGCAGGACCCTCTGCCCTCTGCCCTCTGCCCTCGGCGCTGTCTGTGGAGCACCCGACGCTGGTACCCCCCCCCCCCCAAAGGGCTGGGGCTGCTGCGCTCGGTGGCCTCAGAGGGGAGTGCATCCCGGCCGGAAACGGGCAACCTGTTGCCGTGTGCTCTTTCCGCTCACCCGGGTTGCCGTGGGCAGCGCGGGGGGCGTGTCCATGCCCAGCAGCCCATTGCCCGATGGGGGCGTGGGGCTGCATGGTCAGCAGGGTGCACGGGGCCGAGGGGTGCGGCAGGCCCAGGTGCAGAGCCGGTGGTGACGCGCCCCCCCCCCCCGAAGGCTCCCAGGATTGCAGGGCCAGGCTGACACCCTGACTCCCTCAGCAGGGCTCCCCCCGAACGTCCTGCTTGTCGTGAGACATCGACAGGAAGTGCCCGCGTCCCCCCCCCCCCCGATTTACGCCCACTCCCCCGGGGCCGCCGGGGTTCCAGGGCGGCCGTCCCCGGCAGGTGGGACGGGGACACGCCCAGCACCCTGCCTGGCAGAGCAGGGAGGCAGGAGTCTGGCACAGCCGCTGGGGGGGGGGGGAGGGCGGGCACGTGGGGGGGGGAGGGCGGGCACGTGGGGGGGGGGGCGGGAAGGAAGCTGCCGCTGGGAAGGCCCAGCACAGAGGTTGGATGTCTGACCCTCTGACCCTCCGACCGTCTGACCCTCTGACTGGGGGTAACCTGCTCTCTCTCCTCTCGGGCGGGCGGCTCTGCGGGTGGGGCAGAGAGTGGAAGGCCTTGCCACCGACCCAGCCCTGGCAGGCAGTCAGCCAGCCCTGCCCCCTGCAGACCCTCCGCCCACCCCCCTGCAGACCCTCCACCCGCCCCCCTGCAGACCCTCCACCCGCCCCCCTGCAGACCCTCCGCCCGCCCCCCTGCAGACCCTCTCCCCGCCACCCTGCAGACCCTCCGCCCGCCCCCTGCAGACCCTCTCCCCGCCCCCCTGCAGACCCTCTCCCCGCCCCCCTGCAGACCCTCTCCCCGCCACCCTGCAGACCCTCCACCCGCCCCCCTGCATACCCTCCGCCCGCCCCCCTGCAGACCCTCTCCCCGCCCCCCTGCAGACCCTCCGCCCGCCCCCCTGCAGACCCTCTCCCCGCCCCCTGCAGACCCTCTCCCCGCCCCCCTGCAGACCCTCTGCCCGCCCCCTCGTCCTGTCCCGCCAGCACCGCAGCCACATCCACCATCAGAGGCTTGTGGAGCCTGGTCCGAACACAGGCGCCCAGCAGACCCCCCCACCCCAGCCTCTCAGGCCCTCGGCCCCTCCCTTCCTCTGGGTGCTGTTAGCCCTGCGCCCTCCCCCCCACGCAGTGCCCTCCCCACCTCCACCCTCTGCTTCAGGATTTCTGCTCCCAGAAGCACCCAGCTCGGGACCCCTCGCTCCGTGGCGCTCAGGGCATTGAGGGGGGCTTGCTCCACAGCCTCTGTCCCGGCGTGGCTAACACTGGGGTCGGGGCTATTGCGAGACCCTTGACTTTCCTGCCAGCGTCTTTCGGGGCCGTGCGGACGCCGGGCGCTCCGTGGCGGCCGGCAATGAGGGTGTGAGGTGGGGCCCCTGCCCCCCGGGACTGGCCAGCCTGGGAAGGACCCCTGGGCGGGGCGAGAGCCCATTGCTTCACCACGCAGTCGCTCCTGCCTCGGGGAGCCGCGGGCCCCGGGGGCGGGCGGGTGGGGTGCCCGGGCACAGGGTACATGCGCGTGGCCGGAGCCCGCCAGCGCACAGACTGTTCTGGGCACGTCTAGCAGCGGGCACACGGTGCCCAGAGGCTCTGGCCGGAGCACGGCCCCCCTGGCCGGGAAACACTGGCCTGCCCCCCGCGGCTCTCCGGCCCAGGCGCTCCAGGCAGGGGGCTGGGTGGGGGCAGGGGCGTCTCCTTGTGGGCCCTCTCCCCCCCAACACACAGCGAGCCCGGTGTCCTGTCCGTCATTCGCCCGGGCTGTGTCCTGGGGCTGGACAGCCGTGTGGGCCCTGGGCAGGGGGGCGGGGGGGATCGGGATGCGTGCCCCTGGCTCCAGGGTCCGGGGGTGGGGGGGCTTGGGAACCCGTGGGGAGGGGCGGCGGAGGGCGAGGGTGGCTGGGAATGTAAACAGCGGAGCCGTGGGGAGGCCGGCCGGGAGGAGCTGCCTCTGGCCGCCGGGCTGTGTAAATATCTCCCTGGCGGAGAGCGCCCGTTCACCGCGGCACACTCAGCGGCCCGGGGATCTGTTTGGGCAGGACGGCTACCAACGGGGTCCAAGGCGCCTCTGGAAACAGCGCTGCGGCTCCGCGGCCGGCCGGCGCTGAAACGGAGAGTAAACAAACCCCCTCCCGCCGAGAGCACAAGGGTTTGTGTCAACACCGCGGGGGCCGGCGGCCGGCGGTGACGGGCCTGGGGGGTTCCCGCGCCCAGCTCGGCCAGCTCACGGCCGCGCCCCCCCCCCCGGGGGCGCCCTGGCCCGGCTTCAGGCGTGAGTCCGGGCGGAGCGACACCCCCCCACACCCCCCGCGCCCCGGTGCTCCCGGAGCCTGGGTGTGAATTCAGGTTTTTCCACCGCTCGGCTGCTGACCTCTGCCCCAGGGCCCGACGCCCGGCTCCGTTTCCTGTCTGTGCGGAGGGGGCTCAGCTCTGCCCGACGGGGCGGTCCCAGGAGTGGAGGTGTCACCTCGAGGGGCCGGGTCAGGCCCCCGCGTTGTGACCCCGGACCGGGCCCCGCCCCCTGTCCTCGTCGTCATGTCGCCGTGGCGACCGCTGCCTGCAGGGCGGGAGGGCGGCATTTACACCAGGGCCAGGGGCAGTCCCGTCGGACTTTGGTTTGGACATAAATGAAGGATGAGAACTGTTCTTTGAAGACTGCATTTTTCCAGGAAGGGAGGAGACGCAAGTGAAGCTGTGGGCACGTGTGGGGCTATGTGCACATGTGGGGCTGTGTGCATGTGTGTGTGCACGTGTGGGGCTGTGTGCATGTGTGTGTGCACGTGTGGGGCTGTGTGCACGTGTGGGGCTGTGTGCATGTGTGTGTGCACGTGTGGGGCTGTGTGCACGTGTGGGACTGTGTGCATGTGTGTGTGCACGTGTGGGGCTGTGTGCACATGTGGGGCTGTGTGCATGTGTGTGTGCACGTGTGGGGCTATGTGCACGTGTGGGGCTGTGTGCATGTGTGTGTGCACGTGTGGGACTGTGTGCATGTGTGTGTGCACGTGTGGGACTGTGTGCATGTGTGTGTGCACGTGTGGGGCTGTGTGCACGTGTGGGGCTGTGTGCACATGTGGGGCTGTGTGCATGTGTGTGTGCACGTGTGGGACTGTGTGCATGTGTGTGTGCACGTGTGGGGCTGTGTGCATGTGTGTGTGCACGTGTGGGGCTGTGTGCACGTGTGGGACTGTGTGCATGTGTGTGTGCACGTGTGGGACTGTGTGCGTGTGTGTGCACGTGTGGGGCTGTGTGCGTGTGTGTGCACGTGTGGGGCTGTGTGCACATGTGGGGCTGTGTGCATGTGTGTGTGCACGTGTGGGGCTATGTGCACGTGTGGGGCTGTGTGCATGTGTGTGTGCACGTGTGGGACTGTGTGCATGTGTGTGTGCACGTGTGGGGCTGTGTGCATGTGTGTGTGCACGTGTGGGGCTGTGTGCACGTGTGGGGCTGTGTGCATGTGTGTGTGCACGTGTGGGGCTGTGTGCACGTGTGGGGCTGTGTGCACGTGTGGGGCTGTGTGCACATGTGGGGCTGTGTGCATGTGTGTGTGCACGTGTGGGGCTGTGTGCACGTGTGGGACTGTGTGCACGTGTAGGGCTGTGGGCACATGTGGGGCTGTGGGTACATGTGTGTGCACGTGTGGGACTGTGTGCATGTGTGGGGCTGTGGGAACCTATGGGCTGTGGCCTTTGGAGCCCAGACCTCTTTCTAACCTGCGTCCCCCTTGCACACAGCCCACATGCACACAGCCCACATACACACAATCCCACACATGCACACAGCCCACATGCACACAGCCCACATACACACAATCCCACACATGCACACAGCCCACATACACACAACCCCACACATGCACACAGCCCACATACACACAACCCCACACATGCACACAGCCCACATGCACACAGCCCCACCCATGCACAGCCCCACGCGTTCCCACAGCACACGTGGGCTGTGGACACGTTTTGTGGAGGCTGAGCGGAGCCCAGGACCGCCAGAGTTCAGGTGTCAGCCCCTGAGGCCCGCTTGCAGGCATGGCTCAGGGTGTGGCCCTGTCCCCTGAGGGCAGCCACGTGGGGTCCAGAGCAGCTGGCCCAGTCCTGTCCCCTCCCTCAGGCCGTGCCTCCAGCAGCCCTTGAGCTCCCGTGGCCCCTGGCTCCCCGCAGTCAGCAGAGTGAGGCTCAGAGATGGCAGGGGAAGGGGCTCTCCATCCGCCCCCGGGGACCCAGCCGTCCTCCCCCGACACCCCAAGGGCCTTTCAGACAGCACTGACCCCGACTGTGGCAGCGGCCAGCCACCTGGGGGCCCTGATTCCAGCTCTGGGCCGGGGGGGGGGGCTGGTGGCGATGTCCGTGTGGACAAGGGGGACGCAGGTCAGAAAGAGGTCTGGGCTCCACGGCCGAGGGCAAGGTGCCGGAAACCATGGGGCTGGGTGACTTCGGGGCCACGGGACAGACGGGGGGCGGGGGGGAAGGCTTCCCCCACTTCTCTCTGGTCTGGAGGCCGAGAGGCCGGCTCCGTCGGGCCTCCTCCTGCGGTCGTGTTTGCCGATCCCGTCGGGACGGGTTACGCGGGAGGAGAGCACCCCGGGTCCCTGTGTGACAGGAGAGAAGGCCCGGCCCGGGGCCCACGCCAGCGCCCAGCGCCCGGCCCGAGAGGAGGTGCCGCGTCCCCGCCCGCCCGCCTGCCCGCCCGGCGGCCTCTTTGGAGAAAGAGGCTGTTTGTTTTCCAGAGTCAGGAAGACGTTCTGCCCAACCCCACTTAGCTCAGTCCTGGCCCCGAGACCAGGAGAGGAGCGAGCGGAACGCCGGAGGTCAGAGCTCGCTCTCGGGGCTGCGACGCTAACTGGAAACACACCTCGTGCCTGTGCCGCTGCCAGCGCCGCCGGCCAGGGGCGCAGCCAGGGCTCGGCCGCAGGAGAAAGAGGCGCCTCAGCCACGCGCGGCCCCCGGGGGGGGTGGGGGGGGGGGGGGCGGGGGCACAGGCTCCGAGGGAGGGCGCGGCCCGGGCGGGGGCGCGGGCGCGAGGTCGGCGCTGGGTGAGGAGCGGAGGCAGCAAGGTGCGTGCGTGCCTGCCAGGCCGCCGGTGGAGAGGGAGGCGAGAGAAGCTTCCGGAACAGGGGGTTCTGGAACCCGCGTCAGACCCCCCTCTGAAGGAGGACATGCCAAGGTCACTGCCGCTTCCTCTGGGGGGGGAGGGGTGGGGGGCGCTGGGCACGTGAGGCCTCACCACGGCTCCCTGCTTCACGAGGCGGGGGGTTCCCTGGCCCGCTGTCCTCCCTGGATTCCACGCCACATCCCCGGAGCTGACGTGGGCACCCGCCCCGGCCACCCCGCGCCGCTGCTCCTGGCTGGAGGGGTCTCTCTGGGTCCCCAAGAGGTCAGTGCCACTCACACGGGTGACACCTCGAACCCGTCTCCTCGACTCACCCACAGCCCGAGCGGGCGGGCCAGGCTCAGAGGAGCAGTGAGGACAGCCCGGAGCCCCTGGCCCCGCCTGGTCCTGCCTGGTCCTGCCTGGTCCCCCCTCCAAAGTCCATCTGCCCCCACCTGGTTCCCCGTTTCCCCCTGATCCTGCCCGGTCCCCCGGTCCATCTGGCCATGCCGTAAGCCCTGTTCCCCCAAGGCTACGGGCAGGCCGAGGGGACAGACGTGACCGGCCGTCAAACCTCAAACCTGCTCAGTTATCACCACTGCCCTCTCCTCGAACGGGCCTCGGGGACGGGGAGAGGGAGGCCGTGGCCGCAGAGTCAGCGGGCGCCCCAGCAGGACCGCGGCCGGAGGCGGGAGCTCCCCTACAGGGCGGCTCCCCTCGGGGCGGGGGTGGGGGGCTGTGCTGGGACCAGCGGGCTCGGGAATGGGGTGCGGTGCTGACGCCTGCAGGGACCGATGGCCACGAGCAGGAACCACGGCCTCACGTGGCTCTGGCCTGGACGCCCCTGAGCCTTCTTCCCCCCGGAAGAGGGGGCCTCCTGGCGGGGCCCAACCAGAGGCCACGAACCCCGCTCAGCCTCAGGGCCACCCAACTCCTACTCAGGGCCCAGGCAGGGAGGAGGCGAGGGGTTCGGGGTTCGGGGCGAGCGGTGAGGGTGAGGAGAGTGTTGCTGGCCAGAGGCTGGGAGGCGGTTCGCAGGGTCACCTGTGTGGGTGGCACTGACCTCTTGGGGACCCAGAGAGACCCCTCCAGGCAGGAGCAGCGGCGAGGGGCGGCTGGGGCCGGTGCGGTGTCTGTCAGCCGCGGGGATGAGGAGCGGAAACCAGGCCGGCGAAGGGGGAAGGCCGCCCGCCCGCCGCCGACCTCGGCTCCAGCCCCGGGGACCGCCCGGCCCCGCCTGCACCGCCCACCTCCTCCCTCCCTCCTTTATCCGCCGGAGTCACCTTCCAAACCACCACTTCGGAACCTGTTAGAAGAAACATAAACTCCCCACTTGGTGGGAATTCTCAACATTTTAAAAATATGACTTAGTGTTGTTACAGCTGAGCCGGGAAAGTGCGCCCGTGTTTCGGACCGCAGCTTCCGGTCCTCGCGCCTGCCCACGTGGGCGTGGCGTGTGCCACTGGGCATTGGCGGGTGCTGGCGGGCGCTTGCGGGCGCTGGTGGGTGCTGATGGGTGCTGGCGGGCGCTGGCGGGTGCTGGCGTGTGCTGGCGGGCGCTGGTGGGTGTTGATGGGTGCTGGAGGGCACTGATGGGTGCTGGCGGGTGGTGGTGGGTGGTGGTGGGTGCTGATGGGTGCTGATGGGTGCTGACGGGTGCTGGTGGGTGCTAGTGGGCGCTGGCGGGTGCTGGTGGGTGCTGGCGGGTGCTGGCGGGCGCTGGCGGGTGCTGGCGGGCGCTGGTGGGTACTGGTGGGTGCTGGCGGGTGCTGGTGGGTGCTGGCGGGTGCTGGAGGGCGCTGATGGGTGCTGGTGGGTGCTGGTGGGTACTGGTGGGCGCTGGCAGGCACTCTGCTCCGTGCTCAGACCTTGGAAAGGCAGCAGCGTGACTTCGGGGGAGGGGAGTAACATCCCCAGAGGGAACCCCGTTTCTCGTTTGACTTCTCCCATATCGGTCCCGATCTCGGCTGCATTCCTCAGGAAATGGTGTTCCCGTTGGCGTATCTGGCGGGACTCGGCTCCCGGGGAAACCTGGCCTGTCGCCGAGCCGTCCGTGAGCTTAACCTGGACAGCGCCCGGGACCGTCCCCGAAACGCCGGTCTCGGGGCGGAACCTGGAGGTCGACAGGAAACGCCCGCCGGGCACCGGGGACAGCCGTCCCGGCGCCCAGACCGCGTGGCCGGCCTTCCTCCCGCCGTCCCGGGCTGTGTCTGTGTGGCCACGGCCCCGCCTACCCCCCTCCCCCCAGCTTCTTCGGGGGACAGAGTGACCCCCGCACGCAGGCCCACGTTGCTGGTGGAGCTGAGCGAACAGGGGGAGTCCGGGACGCGGCTCCAAACACCCAGCGTCCCCGCTGCACCGGCTCCAACGACAGGTGCCGGTCCCGCCCGGGTCGCAGGGCCCAGAGTGAGCGGCAGGGGGCTCCGTCCCTGTGGGGCACGCTGCCTCTCAGGGGGACGACCCCGGGGGCTCCTTGCAGTCCTAACACACTGGGGAGACCCCGTCAGGGAGGGAGGAGCTGTCGGCCGCAGGCTCGTCCCGCGAGCTTGCCCTCCGCCCCCCCCAAGCGATCTCGGCCGCGGGCGGGGAGCCCACGGGGCCCGGCCTCACCCCTTGTTCTTGTTTCTCGGCAGATGCTGACCGAGGAGGAGGCCTCGCCGCAGGAGGGCTGCGTCCGGAAGGTAGGAGAGAGGCTCCGGCCCCCGGGCCTTCGTGGCGGCGTCCGCAGGGGCGCGGGCGCGGGTGGGCGTGGCCATCCTGCGTGGGAGTGGCCATCCTGCGTGGGCGTGGCCGTGCCCCCCGGTCCTGCCATTAGGACAGGCGGCCCAGTCTGTTCGCTGAGCTGAGAACATGCAGCTCCTTCTCGCTGTGGCCCCCAACGGCTCCTCGTGGCGGTGGGCACGCCCCCGGGCGCCAGGAGGTGTCGGGGCGGCCATCGCCCGCGCTCTGCTGCGCCACCCACGGGTTGAGAACCGCCGGCACGGCCGCCTGAGACCGTGGGAAAACACCGTTGTCTGCGTGGCAACTCGTAACAGTAGCAGAATGACAGTTACGAAGTAGCAAGGAAAATGATCGTATGGTTGGGGGTCACCACAGCACGAGGAGCTGGATTGGAGGGTCAAGCGTCAGGAAGGTTGAGAACCCCTGCTGGGCGGACCTCCTTGTTCAGGGCAGACCTCCATGTGAGGGGCCGGGCTGTTCGGGGCAGACCTCCATGTGAGGGGCGGGGCTGTTCGGGGCAGACCTACATGTGAGGGGCGGGGCTGTTCGGGGCAGACCTCCATGTGAGGGGCGGGGCTGTTCGGGGCAGACCTACATGTGAGGGGCGGGGCTGTTCGGGGCGGACCTCCATGTGAGGGGCGGGGCTGTTCGGGGCGGACCTCCATGTGAGGGGCGGGGCTGTTCGGGGCGGACCTACATGTGAGGGGCGGGGCTGTTCGGGGCAGATCTACATGTGAGGGGCGGGACCAGCCTGTGTATGAGGGACAGGGACCACCCTTCTCACGTGTTCACCCCCAGAGACATTGATTGTGGAGAAGCTGTTGCCATGGAGACACTTCCTGCCCTCGGTGACCTCCTGTGGGATGTCTGGCGGGGGACCTTTCGCCTTGTTGTTGCCCCGCGGGGGCCTCTGCCTGAGCCGGGTCTGGGACAAGTGTCCTCTCCCTCCCCTGCTCCCCGGGGACGGAGCTCCCGCATGCCCGCCCTTTCCCACGCCGGAGCGAGTGGGTGTCTTCATGAGGAATCTGAGGTCACGGGGACGCGGGAACCACGGTGCCTTCACCCCCAGGAGAGGGCCTGCAGCCGTCTCCGGCCCCCAGTTTCGAGCGAATGTGACATCTTCATTTCCCCCGAAACTCGGGACTGCACCATCCGGCCCTGGCCCCCCTGGCCGGCCAGCTGCTGACCGTGAGGCGGTCTGGGGGAGGTCAGGGGATGCCTTATGGTGGGATGGGCAGTCACCGTCCAGGCTGCGTGCAAAGGTCAAGGGTCAAGGCCAGAGGTCAAGTCTAGGGTCCAGGACGCGGGGGGCAGCTGCTGGACCCTGGCTGACAGGCTCGCCTAAGACCGTCGGAAAACACAAATGTTTACATTACGATTCGTAACAGTAGCAAAATCACAGTTACGAAGTAGCAACGACAGTAGTTTTATGGCTGGGGATCAGGGCGGGGCTCAGCACCTCCTCTGTCCCCCCTGCGGCCGCTTCCGTGAGGGGCGTGGCTCAGGGCCTTCCGAGTGCACCCCCGGGTGGGGGCCCGGTGCCCTCTGGCCAGCCCTGTTCCCACAGCCCAGCAGGGAGCCCGTCTGGGGGCACAGGGGTCCCTCTCCCCATGGCTTCCGAGCACACCGGAGCCCACAGCCGCCGAGCGTCCGGGAGCCAGCATCCGGCACCGGGCACCGGCGTGCAGGGCGCTGTGGCCGCCGGCTATTCGGGGACAAGCCCTCGAGGGGGCTTGCCCACCTCCTCCCGCTCTCTCTGCAGCCCCGCTGCCCCTGAACCCCACCATCGCCCTTTCCCCGCCCCCAGACTTAGATGTCATTGGTATGGGGGTGTGACAGGATGGGTGGCGGAGGTCTCAGGGGGAGCTGGTGGCAACCTAAGGGCGCTGCTTTGATGGGGGCCCCTGGGGCTGTGTCCCCCCCTTGCTCCGGAAGGGAGCAGGGCACTGAGAGAGGTGAGTAGAGGAGAGGGGTTCATCCAGAGACCGGAGAGAGGAGAGACACAGCGTCCATCTGACCTTCTCCCCACAGAGAAGGCCGCTCTGAGGAACAAACGTCAGCGACGTGTGTGCGCGCTGACACCCCGCCCCCTCTGAGCGGGGGCTGAGTGCGTGGTGGGGCGGCTCCTCGGTAACGGGTCCGAGGCTCCCCCTGCGGGCCCTGAGCTTTGGGATTTCTGCCTCTGACGCAGAGGGGCCTCTCCTTTCCCAAAGACGGGGTCGGGGCGTCTTGAGCAGAGGATGGGGGAGCGCTGGGGGCGGGGCGGGGGAGGGCGTGTGTCCTCGGGGAGGGGGGGGACAGCGCTGAGCTTCCTCCAGCCCCACCTCAGGAAGCCACTCCCTGCTGGGTCTCTGCGCCCTGAATGGGGCGGACGTCGGGGTGCCGGGCGGCAGGAGGCTGGGAGCTGGGGAACGCGGTGTGTCGCGAGGAGCCGCTGGAACACGCTCTGGGTGTCAGAGAGCCGGGGGCGGACGGGGCAGAGGAGTCCGTGTGCCCGGAGTTTACCAGCCAAACAGCCGGGCGGGGGCTGGGCGGTGTCCACCCCCAGGGTGTCCCAGGCGGCATGCAGGGGGGCCTGCATCGCAGGGCCGCTCCCATTGGAGTGACAGACACAGCGGCCTGTGAGCAGAGCTAGGTTTGGCCCCGCCTCCAGAGGGGCGGGGCCACCTCCTGGCTGAGCTGGGCATCCCACCCCTGAGTACCCCCCCTCCCGCCTCCGTGTCCCCTGCAACCCTCCAGCCTCCTTGTCCCCCCTTCATCCCTCCCCCCACTCTCACATCCTCCCCCGTCCCCCCTCCCCACAATCCCCTGTCCCCATGTCCCCCCTGCAGCCCCAACATTCTGGACACTCAGTCCCATGCCGTGCCCACCCCCATCCCCGTGCCCTCGCCACCCCCCCCCCCCCCTGCGCCCCATGTACACTCAGGGCTCAGGGCCCTCACGCTTCCCCTAAACCAGTGGTCGGCAAACTTATCGGTCCGCAGAGCCAAATACCAACAGGGACAACGATGGCAATTTTTTTGGAGAGCCACATTTTTTAAACTTCTCCTAACGCCGCTTCTTCCACAGAGACTCGCCCAGGCCGTGGCAATTTTTGCGGAAGAGCCACCCTCCAGGGGCCGAAGAGCCGCCTATGGCTCGCGAGCCGCAGTTTGCCGACCACAGGCCTAAAGTCACCGTGGCCGCAGGTCCGGCTGCGCCGCCTGTTCCGGCTCCCGGGCCGGGGCCTCTGGGACTGCCCCCGCCACCGCCAACTCTATCAGTCTGTTTACTTAGAGGGAGAGCCCGCGGCGACGGGAGAGCAAACATCTGCGGGAGATAATCGAACCCGCGGTCCATCCATCACGCCGGCCCCCCTCTCCCCGGGGAGCCCGCCGGGGCCGGTAATAAAAAGGCCGGGCGAAGAGGCTTTGGGGACGAATAAAGAGCCGTGTTAAGGGCCGCTGGAAATGGATGGTGGACATTGTTCAGGCTCAATGGCCATCTTATCAAAATCCAATAGGATCGACATTTGGCAAAAGGCTTAAATTCATTCTTTACTTTCCCGAGGGCTGGGATTTATCCCCGAGCCAGAGTGCGGTCCGCCGGGGGAGATGGTATCGGCGGAAGGAATTCTGGCTCAATCTCATTGGAGATAGGAACCGGGGGGAGGGGGAAGGGGATGAGGGGATGGGGGGGCTGCGGCCCCGGTCGCCCCCGCCTTGTGCCCCTCCGTCTCGTGTGCCCGGACCGTCGGGAGGGGAGGGACGGACGTGTTCACACAGGACAGCCCGCCCCAAACGCACAAAGGAATGTGGGCTTTAAAAAAATATTTCTCTCTCCTTCTTCTCCGCCAACCCCCCCCCCCCGCCCCCCAACACACACACACACACACACACACACACACACACAAATAAATAAACACACGGGGGTTCGCAGGAGCAGGGGGCCCGGGACGGTGCCTCTGCAGAAGCCGGGGAGGCCGTGGCCGCCCCAGTCCGCGCTCGGGGGAGGCGCGAGGAGGAGAGACAGAAATAAATCCCGCTGATGAGGTCCTGCCGCGGGGAGAGGGGCGTGATGGGTCCGTAAATCTCCCCCGAGAAGGCGCGCGGAACGCCGCGGGTCACGGGAGCCTGCGGAGCGCCCGGCGGCACTGTCCGCGCCGGAGACGGATGGGCCGTTAGGATAATTTGTGAGATGATGATTTGGACGTTAGGACTGCGGCCGGTCGCGCCCCCCGCCCCCGGGCCCTTGTGTGCGGACGGTTTATGCCGTCGGCTGACCCGGGCCAGATGCCTCCGGTGACGGGCAGCCGGGAGGTCTCCGCGTCTGCCATGGGGGCGTGCGGGGGCAGGGGAGCGGCTGATGGAGGGTGACATGGGAGCCGGAAGGAGGGCTGAGCTGCGGGAGCCCAGGACGGATGCCCTTGGGGATAGGCAGGCACCTGCGAGGCGTCTTTCTCCAGCGGCTCCTAGAAAAGGCCACACACCGAGGGCTGAGCCTCCTGTGGCCCGGCTGGGGGCTCTGTGGCCCGGCTGGGGGCTCTGTGGCCCAGATGGGGGCTCTGTGGCCCGGCTGGGGGCTCTGTGGCCCGGCTGGGGGCTCTGTGGCCCGGCTGGGGGCTCTGTGGCCCTGCTGGGGGCCCTGTGGCCCGGCTGGGGGCTCTGTGGCCGGGCTGGGGGCTCTGTGGCCCGGCTGGGGGCTCTGTGGCCCTGCTGGGGGCCCTGTGGCCCGGCTGGGGGCTCTGTGGCCCGACTGGGGGCTCTGTGGCCCGACTGGGGGCTCTGTGGCCCGGCTGGGGGCTCTGTGGCCCGACTGGGGGCTCTGTGGCCCGGCTGGGGGCTCTGTGGCCCGGCTGGGGGCTCTGTGGCCCTGCTGGGGGCCCTGTGGCCCTGCTGGGGGCCCTGTGGCCCAGCTGGGGGCTCTGTGGCCCAGCTGGGGGCTCTGTGGCCCTGCTGGGGGCCCTGTGGCCCAGCTGGGGGCCCTGTGGCCCAGCTGGGGGCTCTGTGGCCCAGCTGGGGGCTCTGTGGCCCTGCTGGGGGCCCTGTGGCCCAGCTGGGGGCCCTGTGGCCCAGCTGGGGGCTCTGTGGCCCGACTGGGGGCTCTGTGGCCCGGCTGGGGGCTCTGTGGCCCGGCTGGGGGCTCTGTGGCCCGGCTGGGGGCTCTGTGGCCCGGCTGGGGGCTCTGTGGCTCGACTGGGGGCCCTGTGGCCCTGCTGGGGGCTCTGTGGCCCGGCTGGGGGCTCTGTGGCCCGGCTGGGGGCTCTGTGGCCCTGCTGGGGGCCCTGTGGCCCAGCTGGGGGCGCTGTGGCCCAGCTGGGGGCTCTGTGGCCCGTCTGGGGGCTCTGTGGCCCGGCTGGGGGCTCTGTGGCCCGGCTGGGGGCTCTGTGGCCCGGCTGGGGGCTCTGTGGCTCGACTGGGGGCCCTGTGGCCCTGCTGGGGGCCCTGTGGCCCGGCTGGGGGCTCTGTGGCCCGGCTGGGGGCTCTGTGGCCCAACTGGGGGCTCTGTGGCTCGACTGGGGGCTCTGTGGCCCAACTGGGGGCTCTGTGGCCCGGCTGGGGGCTCTGTGGCCCGGCTGGGGGCTCTGTGGCCCGGCTGGGGGCTCTGTGGCCCGGCTGGGGGCTCTGTGGCCCGGCTGGGGGCTCTGTGGCCCAGTTGGGGGCTCTGTGGCCCGGCTGGGGGCTCTGTGGCCCAGTTGGGGGCTCTGTGGGGCTCTGTGGCTCGACTGGGGGCTCTGTGGCCCGGCTGGTGGCTCTGTGGCCCAGTTGGGGGCTCTGTGGCCCAGCTGGGGGCTCTGTGGCCTGGCTGGGGGCTCTGTGGCCCGGCTGGGGGCTCTGTGGCTCGACTGGGGTCACTGTGGGGTGGTCTGGCTCCCGGGCGGTTTAGCTCTGCTCGGTTAGCAGCACCGCAGCCAAGCATGTGTGTCCACCGCTGCGTCCGCAGTTTATTTCTTTCGCGTCGTTTTCCCCGAGGAAGCAGAGCTATTTTCCAGGTGGCTGGAGGGGGAGGAGGAGGGGGAGGGGGCGACTGGACCGAGAAACCGGGAGACCGCAGGCACCGTGCCCTCAGGATGAAGCCCCGGGCCTGGCTGCTCCGGCCGGGCCTGCGGGAGCCGGGCGTCCCCGCCCGAACCCCCACCCCCCACCCCCGGCCCCGCCCCGGCCCCCCTCTGTGCGCGCCGGCCCGCAGGACCGTCACTCCAGCGCAGGCCACCACACGAGCGCTATGACCGGGAAGGCACCCCGAGCCCAGCACCCCGCGATCGCGATCACGGTCTGCACGTGGGCCCCGTTACGTCTCTGTGACACCGCAGTGTGTTTAGCCGCCGCGGAGCCGGCCCCGAGTTGGTTTTGGTAATCTGGGCTGAATGGCCGGCCGGCGCGGTAAGCCCCGCACAAAAGGCTGGACGGTGGCTGAGAGCCCTTTGTCCGGGGCGCCGATGAAAGGGCCGGGAGTCTATTAATGCAGTGCATGAACATATAGGAAAGTCAGTCCCCTCCGGAGAACAATAATGTGGAGGTCAGCTCCGGTTGCCATGGGAACTAAGTACTCCTAAGAAGTTTGCATCCTTGATTTTGCTGAATCAAAGGCTGCAGAGCCGAGAGGTGCGACGGGGCCAAGACGCAGAAAGTCGGCAAGCGGGCGCCTCCTCCGCCCGCCGGCTCCTTCCGCCGCCCCCCCTCCCCCCGGGCCCTCCGCACAGGCCCGAGGGCCGGGCACACCTCCTGGGGCGGGACTTGGGTGGCTCCACGGCTGAGACTGACACTCGGGCCCCGGGGCGGACTCTGACCAGCCGCCCCCTCGCCCCCCCCCGCCCCCCCCCCCCCCCCCCCCCGCAGCACCTGAACTTGCCGGCGTGCTGGGCCTCCCTGAGCAGATAAGGGTGATTAATGGGCCGGAGTGTGGCGGGCGTTCCCGCAGCTCCTCTCGGGGGGAAGGGGGCGGCATTATCCAGGTGGCCTTGTGCCCGCCACCCCCGTCCCCACCCCCACCGCCACCCCCACGGAAAGGTCCCTGAAAGCATGTCACCTGCCAGATTAGGCTGGAGGGCGAGCGGCAGGCGATCAGTTCCGGTCGGCGATTCGCCCCCCCCCCCCCCCCCCCCCCGCCTCACCCGCTGGGCGGGCCTGCCTGAGGGCAGGGGGACAGGAAGGGGGGACTGGGGTGCAGGGCTCCACGCAGGCGCAGGCGCGGGGTGCAGCCTGAGCACCACACCTGGGGCGGGCAGGGGGACGACGAGTGTTTGATTTCTCCCCTTTCGGGGAAGCGGCAGCCAGGGTGTCCCGTGGCTGAGCTCCCCGGTTGCAGCTTCTGAAAGGCATCGGGCACATCAGCCCTGCAGGAGGAGCGTGGGGGGACCCTGGGGGCCACAGCAGCTGCGGGAGGCGGTGAGAGCAGGTGCCAGGGGGAGCCCTCTCGGTGGGCAGGCCCTTCCCCCTCCCAGCTGAGCCTTTCCGCCCAAGCTGAATCTCCGGTGCAGGGGAAACCCCATCTCGGAAGGACAGACTCGGAAGTTGATCAGGCACGTCGGCCGGAAGGTGAACAAGGACCTCGATGGCCCGCAGGCCTGGCGGGGGGGGGGGGGGGGGGGCCCAGCCCACAGCGCCCTCGGGGCCCGGCCCCGCCTGGACCCGCGCCCTCCGCAGAGCACGGACGGCTGCCGGTTGCTTCTCCCCCCGCGGCCCGGGACCCGCCACAGGCGTGGAGCTGGGGGACAGACAGTGAGCGGGCACGGCTCAGGCGCGGGCTCGCTGCCTGGGCGTTGGGGTGCGGCTGGGTGCTCCCCGGCCCGGCGAGGGTGTCAGGTCTCTCCGAGGACACCCGTCCGCTCAGCGGTGCCGTGGCACCCGCCGTGGGTCAGAGTTCACGGCGCAGGTGCCTGCCCGGTGACAGGAGGGAGCGGGCGGGACGCCTCTCCCAGGCAGCAGCTAATGACCCGGAAGTATTATCTGAGCACCGCCCCCGGGAGCCAGATGGTGGTGTCAATAAACTCCGCCATCTTGGGGGACGGGGCGCGAGGTAATTAAATCGCGCGGCACTCTTAAGAGGGGATTGCTTCGGCCCTGGGCTCCCCGCGTCTCCTGCGTTAGACGCAGCCGCGCACCTCGGCTAAGGCGGCGGCGGCTGGCCGTGGGCCTCCCCTCCAGCGCAGCCCCCCCCCCAGGAGCAAACCCGCACCACGCCCCGTGGCTGGGGCCGCTCCACGTCTGGTTCTACACAGACACGGCCGGTCCCGGCGCGGGCGTCTCCGGGAAAAGACGGCGGCGAGAGGGGGTGTTGCTGTGCTTCTCTCTCGGCTCCGGAGCCCGCCTCGTGCTTTGGATGGTGTTTCCCCCAAGGTGTTGGGGGGCCACGCTGTGCCGCTGCCCCCCCCCCCGCTGGCCGCCCGGGGCTGTCGGGCTGACCATGCACGTGGCTGTGTGCTCAGGCACAGGGCCTGGAGGGAGGAGAGCGGCCGGTGAAGGTGCCCGAGGAAGGGAGCCTCCCCCCGCCATGTCCCCCCCAGGGGGGCCAGGCTCCCCCACAGAGCCCTGCGAGCCGGCCACCGCAGGCCCAACACTGACGCCGGCTCCCATCGTGCTGGCGGGGCCCGGGGACCAGGTGCGCGGATTCGCTCACCCCCCGGCCCCGCACACGGGCAGCGTCCCCCATCTCCGCACGGGAGACAGGCACCGAGTGTGAGTCACTCACCACCAAGGCCACGCCGTTCCGTGGAGAGTCTGCTGAGTACCACGGGATACATACGCCTCCAGGACTGACCGCCCTGCAGGCGCAACCTCAGAGCCAAGCTGGACCCGCCCGGAGCTCAGGCAGAGCGGCCCTGAGCTGTGGGTACAGGTGTGGGCGGGAGTGCCTGGAAGTGAGTGTGTCAGTCAGCCATCAGCACAGTGACGCCGAGTAACAAGCCACCCCGAACTCTGACACACGCCCCGATTCTCTCGGGAGATGGTCATCGATCTGAGCCGGGCTCCGCGGGGCCTGGTGCCCAGCCGATGTCCCTCTCCTCTGGACGCCTCGTCCCCCTCGGATGGTGGGCGCCTGGGCCGTGCCGTTGTCATGGTGACGGCCGACCCTCAGACTCCCCCGGGCCGAGGCCGACGCCAGGGCCACCCCGACAGCACAGGGTGGGCCCGTCCCCTCGGCCTGGCAGGGGGTGCCTCGCGGGGCGGAGGGCATGCGGGTGGGGGCGGCCACGCAGTCCTCGGCAGCAGGCCTCCCGGGGGACAGCGAGAGCCGGCGCAAACGCCGAGGCGAGGCGGGAAACCGCGGACGTGGGGACGGAGCGGGGGAGGCGGAAATGCAGCGCCCCCTCCTGCCGCCACCTCGGGGCGCGCTCCTCGCCGCACCCTGTCCAGCCGTCCCGACAAGCCCCCTTCTTTGGAGGGGGACCTGGCCTTTGGGCCGGAGCGGCCGGGGGCAGCCACGCGGGGCCATCCTGGCCCGTGGTCGGGAGGGGTTCAGACCGGATCTGGCTGAGACTGAGAGCAGGCCAGGCAGCACCCCCCACTGCTGCCCTTCACTGACGGGCACGGGGGTGCCCAGGACGGGACGAGGGGCCGGGAAGGGGGAGGGGGAGCCAGCCCACCAACCCGGTGCCCGGCGGGGGCACGGGGATAACCCCAGCACCGAAGACAGCGCTCTGCTCTCGGCTACAGAAAATCCTGGGGACCTTAAATCTGAAATATATTTTATTGATGTCAGAGAGGGAGGGAGAGGGAGAGGGAGAGAGAAACATCCCTGAGGAGAGAGAACCACTCATCGGCTGCCTCCTGCGTGCCCCCCACTGGAGACAGAGCCCGCCACCTGGACAGGTAGCCTTCCCGGGGCATCGAACCCTGACCTCCTGGTTCCTGGGCCAACGCTCAGCCCCGAGCCCCGCCGGCCGGCTGCGTGTTCCTATGTGGAAGACGCCGGTCAGAAAGGGTTGCCGGCGTGGGACCGGACAGACCCACACGGACAGTGGAGGCATCCGTGTTGCAGGGAGTCAGAGTGAGCCGGCTCGGCGCAGAGGCTGTGCCGGGCAGTGAGAATCCTCCGGGTGACAACATGGCGGGGTGCATGGCCGGAGGCATTTATCCAAACCCACGGCACGCACAGCCCCGTGAGTAGCCAGCCTTCGGCTCAACGGTGGCTTCCAGCATCTGCGTCAGCAGCGGCTCGTCAGTGTGGCAGGCGATGCGTGTTACGAACGGGGGGAACTCAGGGGGGGGGAGGATTGGAGGAGAAACTAGGAGGGGAGAAACTGGGGGGGGGGGGGTGGGGATCAGGCAGAGGTGCCCCGACACTCTCTAATTCCCACTCACTTTTCTGCCAGCCTAGAACCACCCAGGAGGATAAAGCCGTTGCTTTTTGCAGAAAGAGTGTTTTCAAACAAGATGCACGTCACCCACACTGTGCCTCCTACACGGGATAAACACACGCATCGGAGGGCATGTGCCCATGCAAAGGCCGGGAGGGGACGTCCAGCATAACTGTCCCATCCCGGCCGGTGCCGTTCAGTGGTGAGAGCACCACCCACACTCGTCGGGGCTGGGGGCTCGGGTGCCAGGCAAGGGCGTGCCCCCGGGCCGCAGGTTCTGGCCCAGCCCCCGCCGCCGCAGGCCCATGCAGGAGGCGGCCGACGGAGGGGTCTCTCTCACGTCCGTGTGTCTCTCCCCCCTCTCCCCGCTCCACTCTCTCGAAAAATCAACAGGGAAAAAAATACCCTTGGGTGAGGATGAACAATAAAACAACAAGAAAGGCCGTCCGTCTCGGCGGTGGTTTTTAAGAGCTGCTACTCGAACCGGCGACTGTAGGGGTTGACTCTGTGAGTCCGAGGCTGGCACGGCGCCTGGCGGGGTGGGTGCGTGGAGAGGCCTGCCGGGTCACGCCCGGGCTGAGCCGCCGGTTGCCGTGGACACTCTCGTGAGCTCTCTGTCCTCCGCTTCAGCAGCCAGAAAGTTCCAGAAGGTGCGGGGGGGATGGCCGTGAGCAGAGCCCACCCCGTGAGCCGCACGGGGCAGAGGGGAGAAGGGAGGCTTTTGCTCAGCCTCTCCCTGTGCTGGCTGCTGGTGGTCGAGGCCCCACCTCACCCCGACTCACTGACTCGGGGGTTCCCGGTGCTGAGTCCAGCTCTGCACAGTCTCACCCGCCCTCATTCCTTCTCTCGCCCGCCCCGCACGTGAGCGCAGCGCACCTACTGTGTGCGGGACGCGGTCCCAGGTGCTGGTACAGCAGCCTGAAGCCCCCCCGCTCTGTGCTCATGCGATCCTCGTTCCGAGACACCGTCACCAGCACCACAGGCCCCGGCCTCGGTTTTGGGGGCCCTGGTCCCTGGGACGCCCCGTGGCAGCATCCACACCAGACGCTCCCCCTGCGGGGGCGGGGGGAGGGGCAAGCTTCCAGGGGCCTCCTGTGCTGTTTGCGGGCTCCTTCCCCACAGACACGCCTGCCCGTCTGCCCCGTGGGCGTGGCCATGGCAGAGGCCGAGGCCCTGCAGGTGGGTGAGTCCGATCTGGGCGAGGGACTGTGTGGGGGCACGGACGGCCTCGGGCGGGGAGGGTGGGGTCCCGGGGTAGCAGAGGCCATGGGAGCAGCGTTTCCGACTCCGAGCGACCCGTCCCTTCAGCGCCGGCCGCCGCTAACGGGCCCATCACTCCGCACCGCCCCTTCCATCAGCCCGGCTTCCCCGGGGACGGCTGCTTCTCACCCGGTTAACAAGACGGCTCTCCGGCGGAGCGCTGATGAATTAACTCATAAAAGGCGAGACTTATTATTTCGGGGGGGGGGTCAGGGGGGAGCCTCGCCTCTGTGATTTCCGAGCGACGGCCGAGCCCGGAGCATTAGCCGCGGAAATGTGCCCGCCGCCGGGGAAGGAGAGCGATCACATACACGGGGTCTGGCGTGGCATTTATCACGGACCCGCTGAGCGTGAGGAGCCGGGTCCACAGACAGAAAGAAGCGTGGAGGCCGCCTCCCCCACGCTCGCCCGGGGTGGGGCGGGGGCGGCGGGAGCCCGGGACTCTGCGTGCCCGGCGCTCCCGGGAGGACCCCCCGCAGGCCTGGGCCGGGCCGCCTGGCTCCTCGCCCCCGGACGGGCTCCGGTTGCCACGGCCGCGAAAGGGCACATAATGATCGGAAGAGAAGCTGCGCGCGGGCACCCGGGGAGCTGCACAAATACAGCGAGGAGGAGGCGTTTGAATAGATTTCCTCCCTTTGTGCTGCTGCTCTGGGCGCGGGGTGCGGGGGCAGCGGGGAGAGGGAGCCGGCGAGGCAGCGCCCACTGCCCGTTCACCTCAGGGGGGGGTTCTGGGGGTGGTGGGCAGCCCCCTGGGGGTGGGGCCGGGGGCGAGGGGCGTCTCATCCAGGGTGTGTGGACCGGGGAGGCCAGGTCCCTCCCGCTCACCCAGAGGGAAGGTCAAGGCCGGGCCGACGCAGAGGAGCCTGGGTGGGACCGGGGCCGTGCCAGGCGGGGACGTGACTGTGTGCGAAGTCCGGCCGCGGTGGGCAGCCCCAAGCTGGGGCTCCGACGGGTGACCTCGCCCGCCTGTGTTCGCCAGGACAGTGAGTGACAAATGCCTCTGCCAGGCGCCCCCAAACCCAGGTCCAGAGGGACCACAGGCAGCGGCGGGGCGGCTATCCTGGCGTCTGCGTGGGCAGCGTGCGCTGCGGGGACCGGGGGCCACGTGCAGGCCCAAGGCAGCCGCCTCCCTCGGCCGGGCCTGCGCCCCGTCTCTCTGGTGGGCCTCACCGGTTGTCCTGCCGTGTCCCCGTCGTCCGCCCTGTTAGTGCAGCACAGGCCACTCCCGCGTCCCTCACTAAACACCCGGGACGTCCCCTTCAGAACCCTATTGTGGCCCCGGAGTGTCACTGAGATACCCCTCAACGCTGCGCCCCTCCTCGGGCCCCTGTTCCCAGCAGGACCTGACCCCCCTCACCTGCTCAGGAGCCCCCTTCCCACAGCACACCTCCCCTGCCCCCTCCCGGCCCCGCGTCTGCACTGCACCCCACCGCCGGCTTCCTGTGGCCGCCCGCATGGCCTTCCCAGGCCCGGGTCCTCCCTGGCAGAGGCCACCCGGGGGCTCAGCCCCGAGGCCACGGCGGTGCGGCTGCAGCAGCCCCCGAGGCCTGGCCACAGCACCCTCTGTGGTTTCACCATCCGGTGGAGCAAACGGTTCTCAGAAGGCCAGGACTCTGAGGAGCTCCTTACCCCCTGGCATCTCGGTTTCCTCGGCTGTAAAATGGGGGTGATCGATCACTTGTGCCTCCAAGTTGTGGGCACTGGTTACAGGAGCTGCTGTCAGTAAAGCGCCCACCCCGCTTAGGGCTCAGAGTGAGGCCCAGGTGATGGTGGTGATGGAGGTGATGGAGGTGATGGAGGTGATGGAGGTGATGGAGATGATGGTGGTGATGGTGGTGATGGTGATGGAGGTGATGGAGGTGATGGAGGTGATGGAGGTGATGGAGATGATGGTGGTGATGGTGGTGATAGTGATGGAGGTGATGGAGGTGATGGAGATGATGGTGGTGAGAGAGGTGATGGAGGTGATGGTGATGGAGGTGATGGTGGTGAGAGAGGTGATGGAGGTGATGGTGATGGAGGTGATGGAGGTAATGGTGGTGATGGTGATGATGAAGGTGATGGAAATGATGGAGGTGATGGTGGTGATGGAGTTGATGGAGGTGATGGAGGTGATGGCGGTGATGGTGATGATGAAGGTGATGGAAATGATGGAGGTGATGGTGGTGGAGGTGATGGTGGTGATGGAGGTGATGGTGATGGAGGTGATGGTGGTGATGAAGGTGATGGAGATAATGGTGGTGATGGAGGTGATGGAAGTGATGGTGGTGATGGAGGTGATGGTGGTAATGGCGGTGGTGATAGAGGTGATGGTGGTGATGGAGGTGATGGTGGTGATGGAGGTGATGAAGATGATGAAGGTGATGGTGGTGGTGATAGAGGTGATGGTAATGATGGAGGTGTTGGTGGTGATGGAGGTGATGAGGTGATGGAGGTGATGGTACAGATGTTGGCAATAATAGTAATAATGGTGATGAGCCCTTGAGGTCCCAGGCAGACACCTCTGTTACACGGGAGAGTCAAAGAGCTCAGGAGGGGACACCCAGGGGATATGAGCCCGGAGGAGTGCAGTCCTGGCTCCCCATCACCTGGTGTGACCTGGGCAGGTCCCCTGAACTCTGGGAGCCTGGTTCCTGACTTGGCAGCACAGGCAGACGTGTGCGCCTGACTCACACTCCTGGCAGTAGAGGTGCGGGGGGGGGGGGGGGGGGGGCGGCGCCTGGGAACAAGACCCAAGGCAGCAACCGAGCGCTTCACAGGCCTGAGGCGGCTCTCAGAAAGCACAACAGGAAGAGGTGGAGAGAAACTCATCAGCGTGCCCACGCGCTGGCCCTCGGCGGTGACCTCTCACACGGAGACGGGGGCCCCGGGGAGTGAATAAGAAATACAGGACTTCCTGCGAGATAGCGAGCGAATTGTGAGCCGTGAATTGCCCTTGTCCTCTGAAACATGAGGGAGCCGGGCCAGAATGTTTTTGCATTTCAAGCACTCGCGTTCCTTTGTCCTCGGCGCGGACACGCTCGGTCTCCATGCAGCTGCACAATGGTGGGCACATCCTCCCGCCGCCAGACGGGCCTGCCGATAAGCCGCCGGCTCCTAATGCGAGCGGAGAGCGGGCGCTGAGAGCCGGCCCTGGGAGAGTGTTTACCCAGCGGAGGGCCGCCCCCCCCACCCCCCGACAAACAGGCCGGAGCGGAGCTATGGACCGCGGGGCCGGCTGGGCAGGTCCATGGGACGGCCGCCCCCACCCCCCACTCCCGCCCCAGCCGGGTTCTCCGTTGGTGCCCGGGGGGCCCCGCAGCCGGACGCCCCGGTGACGCGTCTGCCCAGCCAGTGACTCTGGTCTGGGACGGGGCGGCCTGCCAGCCCCATCGGCGAGGCGGGGTCTGGGGGAGCCATGCTTCTCTCCTGGCCTGTCTGACCCTCACCCTGACCCCGGCCCAGGGTTGTTCCCCCACGGGGCCGGTGTGCTCAGCTGACGGTGTCTCGGAGCCGCAGCTGCTTGGTCAGAGGGAGCCTGCCGGCTGCTGTGTGAGCCCCCAGGCGGCGGGATGGGGAGGCGGGACAGGGCCTCAGACCCCTCCGTCCCTCTCCTCTCCCGCAGCCCTGGCGCTGCGAGGCAGGCAGGTCCGGGGCTCGTTCCGGAAGGACTGGGACGGACCCGCTCATGTGTTTGGCTGGTGCTGCAAACACTCGCTGCGAGAGGCTGGCTGTGGGCCCGCACCCAGACCCGTCAGCCCATCCTACGGGCAGGAAGGGGGGCACTGAGAGGTCAGGGAACTGCCCGGTGTCGCACAGGGGTGCGAGGGAGAGCCGGGCAGAGAACCCAGGAGCCGGCCCTGTGCCCTCAGCCCCGCCGACTCCCTGGGCCGCAGGCGGCTCCGTGTGCGTCCCGCTGGGCGCTGAAGACCCGAGGCCCCCGTCTCCCGAAAGGGCTCACGTGGCCTGTGAGCACGGGACCCAGGGCTCAGACCCGCTGGGGGCACAGGAGTTCATCGCCGGCAAAGCCAGCCAGCCAGGCGGCCAGGCGGCCAGGCGGCCAGAACACCGGCCGAGGGCGCGGGTTCGGGCACCCCGCGGACCCGCTCAGCCAGAGGACACGTGGTCGGAAGTCCTGGTCCGAGCCGACCAGGTGCCCTGCCTCCTGCTACCTGAGCACCGGCTGCTGCCGCAACGTCCCCCAAAGCGGACCGGGAGGTTGGAGGCGGCCTGTGCGTGGAGGCCCCTGGGGTGGGGGGGGAGCCAGGGAGCCACAGGGACGGTCCCGGGCCCACGGGTGCTCTGGGAGGTAATTCAGGGCATCGGGACGTGAGGGTGGAGGTGGCGGCAGTCACGAAAAGCGGCTGCGGTGATGGCCACGGCATGGGGCTGGTGGTGGTAATGGAGGTGATGGAGGTGATGGTGGTGATGGAGGTGATGGTGGTGATGGAGGTGATGGTGGTGATGGAGGTGATGGTGGTGATGGTGGTGATGGAGGTGATGGTGGTGATGGAGGTGATGGAGGTGATGGTGACAGTTGTGATGGTGATGGAGGTGATAGAGATGATGGAGGTGATGGAGGTGATGGTGATGGAGGTGATGGTGGTGATGGAGGTGATGATGATGGTGGTGATGGAGGTGATGATGGCGATGGAGGTGATAGAGGTGATGGTGATGGAGGTGATGGAGGTGATGGTGGTGATGGAGGTGATGGTGGTGATGGTGGTGATGGTGGTGATGGTGGTGATGGAGGTGATGGTGACGGTTGTGACGGTGATGGAGGTGATAGAGATGATGGAGGTGATGGAGGTGATGGTGATGGAGGTGATGATGATGGTGGTGATGGAGGTGATGATGATGGTGGTGATGGAGGTGATGATGGTGATGGAGGTGATGGAGGTGATGGTGATGGAGGTGATGGTGGTGATGGAGGTGATGGAGGTGATGGTGATGGGGGTGATGGAGATGATGGTGATGGAGGTGATGGTGATGGAGGTGATGATGGTGATGGTGATGGAGGTGATGGTGATGGAGGTGATGGAGGTGATGGTGATGGAGGTGATGGAGGTGATGAAGGTGATGGAGGTGATGGTGGTGATGGAGGTGATGATGATGGTGGTGATGGTAGTGATGGAGGTGATGGTGGTGATGGAGGTGATGGTGGTGATGGAGGTGATGGTGGTGATGGTGGTGATGGTCCTGTGCCGTGGCTGCTCAGGGAGAGGAGGGGCTGCGGGGATTGAGCCCCTCTGGTGCTGCAGTGATCGCTCGGTGTGGGTGACACCAGGTGTGGGTGGGCTCTGAAGCTCTCGCCCCCTGAGGCTGAGCCGCTGCACCGAGAGCTGCGCTTGGCGGGCATCCATGGTCTGTGTGTTGGGGTTGGGGGGCGTTCCCCGGGCCGACGGGGGTGGTGCTGGGCCCTGGCTCCTCTCCTGGCCTCTGCTGGGGGCGGGCAGCACCCACTGAAGGATCTTCCGGACCCTGACCCCCGTGCCCCAGCCGCCCGCCACTCCCACTCCAGTGTGTCTGCGGCCCCGGGGGCTGCGTGTCTGGTGTGGGCTGCAGTGAAGGCCTGGGGACAGGAAGGAAGGCTGCCCTGGGAGCGGTGGGTTGACAGGACAGCCGGTGGCCCAGTCGCACCCGAGCTCCGCCTCTTCGCTCCCCCAGGCCTGACGTGGCCTCGCCCTGGTGTGGACAGCGAGGTCCCGGCATTCCGGGCGATCCCGACCACACCGAGGACGTCACTGTCCCAGCCCCCCAGCCGGTCCAGACCCGTCCGCCTGGCGGAGGTTGGGGGAGCCCTGCTGCTGCCTGATGCTGGGCCACCCGGCCGCCGGGCCTCTGTCCCCCGGTCTCTGTCCCCCGGTCTCTGTCCCCCGGTCTCTGTCTCCCCCAGCCTTTGTCTCCCCCAGCCTTTGTCTCCCCTCCTCTGTCCCCTCCCCCGGCCTCTGTCCCCCCAGCCTCTGTCCCCCGGCCTCTGTCTCCCGGCCTCTGTCCCCGGCCTGAGCCACGTCCCCCCTGCCTGAGCCGTGTACCTCCGGCATCAGCCACCGGCCCCGACTCCCACCAATGAGCCCCCAGAAGTAACCACCCAGAGCACAGCCCACAGCAGGACCCTTGGCACATCCTTCCCTTCAGAGGAGCCGCACCCTGACCCCCTGACGCCCGCCCGCACCCTGACCCCCGGACGCCCGCCCGCACCCTGACCACACCCTGACCCCCGGACGCACCCTGACCCCCTGACGCCCGCCCGCACCCTGACCCCCGGACGCCCGCCCGCACCCTGACCACACCCTGACCCCCGGACGCACCCTGACCCCCGGACGCCTGCCCGCACCCTGACCCCCGGACGCCCGCCCGCACCCTGACCACACCCTGACCCCCGGACGCACCCTGACCCCCGGACGCCCGCCCTCACCCTGACCCCCGGGCGCTCGCCGTCGTGCTGGGCTGTGCTCGGGCCAACCCCAGCTCAGGTCGGCTTCCTCTCGGCCCCAGCAGCCGTTTCGCCGGCAAACCTGGTGCTTCCCGGTGGAGAGGGCTGGACCGGGGTGGGGGGTGGGGAACGCAAAGGGGGGTCCTCGAACCACGGGCCTAGTAGAGGCAGGGCACCTGCGACGCCCGGTGGGAAGGCGACCGTGGTCAGCGGGCAGGGCGGCGGACACTGTGCCGGGCACGCGGCTTCTGGCCCTCGTAAGCCCCTCCCCCAAAGGGCAGCTGATCGCCCTGAGGACCGGGGTTCCGGGCCCGGCCTCACCCCTGCGCTGCCCTCTGCACCTGTCTGCCGAGCACCCACACCCGCCGGCCGGCCGGGCCCCGAGCGCGCTGTGGGGCCGGCTCTCCCCTGGCCGTGCGCGGCCTGTCTCGGGCGGGGCGGTCAGAAATGCCACGGGCGTGGGCTCGCCGTGCGGAGGCTGCCGCGTGAGAGGGAGGCCCCCGGGTCCACGCTGGTGCGGCCTCTCTTCTCGGTTGGCAGACGGCCCCTCCTCCAGTCCTCACACATACTGGGGGGGGGGGATGTCCTCATACATACTGGGGGGGGGGGATGTCCTCACACATACTGGGGGGGGGATGTCCTCACACATACTGGGGGGGGATGTCCTCACACATACTGGGGGGGATGTCCTCACACATACTGGGGGGGGGGGATGTCCTCACACATACTGGGGGAGGGATGTCCTCACACATACCGGGGGGGGGATGTCCTCACACATACTGAGGAAGGGATGTCCTCACACATACTGGGGGGGGGGGATGTCCTCACACATACTGGGGGAGGGATGTCCTCACACATACTGGGGGAGGGATGTCCTCACACATACTGGGGGGGGGGAAGTCCTCACACATACTGGGGGGGGGAAGTCCTCACACATACTGGGGGGGATGTCCTCACACATACTGGGGGAGGGATGTCCTCACACATACTGGGGGAGGGATGTCCTCACACATACTGGGGGAGGGATGTCCTCACACATACTGGGGGGAGGGATGTCCTCACACATACTGGGGGGAAGGATGTCCTCACACATACTGGGGGGAAGGATGTCCTCACACATACTGGGGGGGGATGTCCTCACACATACTGGGGGGGAGGGATGTCCTCACACATACTGGGGGGGGGATGTCCTCACACATACTGGGGGGGAGGGATGTCCTCACACATACTGGGGGGGATGTCCTCACACATACTGGGGGGAGGGATGTCCTCACACATACTGGGGGGGATGTCCTCACACATACTGGGGGGGGGATGTCCTCACACATACTGGGGGGAGGGATGTCCTCACACATACTGGGGGGGGATGTCCTCACACATACTGGGGGGGGATGTCCTCACACATACTGGGGGGAGGGATGTCCTCACACATACTGGGGGGGATGTCCTCACACATACTGGGGGGGATGTCCTCACACATACTGGGGGGGGATGTCCTCACACATACTGGGGGGAGGGATGTCCTCACACATACTGGGGGGAGGGATGTCCTCACACATACTGGGGGGGGATGTCCTCACACATACTGGGGGGGGATGTCCTCACACATACTGGGGGGGATGTCCTCACACATACTGGGGGGGATGTCCTCACACATACTGGGGGGGGGGGGAAAGTCCTCACACATACTGGGGGGAAGGGATGTCCTCACACATACTGGGGGGAGGGATGTCCTCACACATACTGGGGGGAGGGATGTCCTCACACATACTCGGGGGAGGGATGTCCTCACACATACTGGGGGGGAGGGATGTCCTCACACATACTGAGGGGGAGAGGGGAGGCTAGGCGGGGAGCAAGCTCTCCTGTCTCTCCCTCTAAGGCCCTGATTCCCATGGAAAGGCCCCACCCTTGTGGCCTCTTCACACCCCGAAGACCCCATCTCCATACGCCATTATTGGGAACCCGCATGTCCACATATGGATTTGGGGGACACAAACGTTCAGCCCGAAATGCTGACGCAAATAAATGCAAACGGAGCAATAGGTGTGTGAACGGGTACAGGCACCCGGAAACGGAACAAGTGGGGCTGTGACCGGCCCCGGGGTGGGGTGGGGTGGGGGGGCAGAGGAGGTCCCTGAGACTGAGGGGCAGTCAGGCCTGGGAGGGCAGAGCTGGGAGCACCCGGGCCCCGGAGCGCCAGGAGAGAGGGCTGGGAGGGGCGGTCCGGGGGGAGCGTTCTTGGAGATATGGGGTGTCACTGCGGGTGGAGAGGCTGGGCACAGGCAGGGCAGGGAGAGGAGCAAGCGGAGGTATTGGGGTATCTGGGAGGGAGGAGCATCTGTGTGGGACCATGACGGGGGCCCAGGGCTTCCCAGGATGGCGGCGTGGCACCGTTTGCAGGGGGAGGCGGGCATGATGGGGGGGGGGAGCGGGACGTGTGGGCCAGTAGGCCTTCCATCGCAGCGCCCCTCAGTCGGAGCCCGTTCTGTGGAGCCACGCGCTCCGGACCCCGGGATGCACGCTCAGAGGGCGGGAGGAAGCCGGGGCGGCTGCAGCTGTGACCGGCGGAGGGAGAGCGAGAGAGGCCGGGGTGACCGGGGTGACCGGGAGAGAGGGCCGAGCCGACGGCTGGGCACCCTGTGGCCCCCGCCCGGGGGAGGATTGCTGTGGCTGGGGCAGCGCTCCCCGGGCTGGCACGAGGGCACGGGGCACTGCAGGTGTGCATGGCAGCTAGGCGGGAGCTGGCAGGGTGCGTGTCCCCAGCCGAGGAAGCGTGGGGGCCCGGGGATGGCTTGCCCTGGGGACGGAGCCGGTTACAGCCGGTTAGAGTCAGCGGAGGTGCCGGGTCCTGCGTGCCTGCCCGGTCTCCCCGTGCCGGGGCCTGTGGGTCAGGGGCGCTGCCTGAGGCTCCTGGGAAGGATGGAGGGGTGCAGGGTCGCCATGGAGATGGAGTGAGGGATGGCTTCCCGGTGGGTCCGGGACCCTCGGCGCCTGGGGTCCCCGCCCCATCAGGCCCCATTGTCTGGGGCGCGGGCGGCCGGGCCGGGCGCTGAGTCAGCAGCTCGCACGCAGGTCTCACCGCTGTGTTCTCGCCGCGGCGGAAGCTCGGCGCCGGGCCGCGCCTTCGGCTGGTAACGAGAAGTTAATAAAAGTGGGATTTTGTGCAACGCTGGCCCTCTGACATCTTAATCTTTATTAAAGAGACGGGAACTTGCACGGAGCGGGCGGGCCTGCCCGGCGCAGCCGGACGCCTGGGCAGCCGGCGGGGTGGCCGGGGACCGCCAGCACCCCTAATCCCCCCGAACAATGCGGCTGGGCCCGTGCCTCCCGCGTCGCCGCCGCCGCTGCCGCTGCCCTCAGCGGACCCGAGCTAATCCCCCGGGAGCCCCGGGGCCAGCGCCCCAACCTGCCCGTTCGGGGCGAAGCAACCACGTGGCCACCACGCCGGCCGGGGCTCCGGGGCCGCCTTTTCCACGGAGAGAACCCACACACACACACACACACCTGTGCCGTCCGAGCGGAGGGGTGCAGTGGCCCCCGCTGCATTCGGGGTGGTTTTCTGGCACTTTCTTTAGCCCCACGGAGACCCCGGCCCCACCAACGGTCACTCCCCGCCCTCGGCAGCCGGTAACGCACGTCGGCCCCCAGCTGTGGCTGTTCTGGGCGTGTCGTGTAAGTGGCCCCGTGGTCCGTGGCCTTCCGTGTCTGGAGGTGCTCACGGAGCGCGTCCCAGGCGTGATGCTCGGAGGACCACCCACGTCCTGCTGTGTCCGTGTCCCGTGCCTCTCCGTGGCCGAGGGAGACCCCCTGCGTGGGCCTGCCGCCGTGCCGACCCGTCCACGGTGCTCACGGACACGGGGAGAGCCCCCCGTTGGCTGCTGTGCGTGTGCGTGGTCACGTGTCCGACCGCATCCTGTTTTCAGTTCTCGAGGGGCAGCACCTGGGAGTGGACGGGCCGGGTCCTGAGGGGACCCGAGGTTAACCCGCTGAGGGGAGCGCCGGGCGGATTCCCTCAGCGGCTGCCCCGCTTCACGCTGCTGGGCGTCGCTTCGACCCGGCTTGCTCAGAGGGGCTCCAGGTCAGCCCGCGGGGACCGGGGGACAGCACCCCACCCGCCTTGCCCATTTGCAGGACGAGGGACTCTGACGCCAACGCTAATCTGAGTCAGAACCTCGGGGTTCTGCCCCTCACTGGCCGAGTCCCCGAAAAAGAGCCAGCTCAGCCCCGACTCCGGTCGACACCCCTGCCAGCCAGGTCCCCGGGTCCTCAGATGGGGACCCTCCGAGGATCGCAGGGGCACCCACGTGTGAGCGCGTGCCGAGCAGCCCGGGCTCAGCCGGCCGAGGTGGGGAGGGGAGGAGGAGAGGCTTTGTCAGGCCCCGCGCAATTAGGATAATGAAAAAAGAAAGCTCATTGGGTAAACACGCTCAGGATGGTGACCCCTTAATTGATGGGCCGCGGGGGGATTGCAGCAGCTCATAATTAACACGGGCACCGGAGGGGCCGCTGCACGGGGGTCGGGGCGGGCCGCGTGGCCCGGCTGAGCGGGGAGCCGCAGAGATGGGGCACCGGACACCCATCCGCCGAGCCGGCTACGGGCCAGGCAGAGGGGGCTGCCCCTCCGTCCCCAAGTTGCTTCAAGAAGAGAAGAACCGCAGTCCCCACAGAGACCTCGGCCCCCCAGCCGGCGCCACCTCGCTAAGGATGCGGACGGGTGGAGACCACTCAGGGCCCTCCGAGGGTCCCCCGTGGGCCTCCCAGCATGCCCCAGCCCAGAGGCCGAACCACTGGCCTGAGTCACTGTGCCCACGGCAGTGCCCTCAGCCATGGCCTGGCCCAGGGCCCGCCTCCCTCCCTCGAGCAGGCGGCCGCTCCCCTCCAGTCCAGCCCGGCCCGGCGTGGCGTGCACCCCGGGGTCCTCGGGCTCCACTCCCTCCACAGTGCAGGCCGCCGTGTTCCTCCTCCGGGGCCGCCCCGAGGTGCAGGCCGGAGACCACCCGCCCGCATGCTGTTCGCAGCCCGGCTCAGCCGGACTCCGCGGGGCAGGCCGCACGGGGGCGCCGGCAAAGGGGGTGTCGCCGGCGTGTTCCCGGCCTCAGGCAGGAGCAGGGACGCTAAATAAGGGTTTGCGTCGGCTTCCCAAGGCTCCCCCGGGCGCAGGGCTGCTGGCATCTCTGGAATCTCCCGGGCCGAGGGGCCGAGGGGCCGGAGGCAGGGGTGGGGCTGGGCGGACAGGCCTGGGGCGGGCGGAGGAGGCCTTGGTGCGCGCCCAGCGGCAGGGGCGGGCGAGGCGGGGGAAGCACCGCGGAGGCGGGGGCGCCCCTTTCAAGGCTGGGGGTCGGACCCGAATGCTTGGCTCCTGCCACTTCTCCACGAGGCAGGAACTTGGCCTTGGTCCACCCCTCGTGGAGGCCGCTCCCTCACCCAGTGGACTTCACAGCTCCCCCGCCCCCAGCCCTCCGGCCGTGCGTCTCAGCACAGGACTCTGGTGGCCGTGCTGCCCGGTCCTTCGGGGGACAGGTGGCAAGGGGGTGTCCCCCTTCCATGTCTGCTGAGATTCTGTCCTTTTTGTGGCGTTGGCTGGGGTGACATCGGTCAGCATGAACATGCAGACTGCGGGTGGGCTTCTAGGTTACAGATCTGCGTGTGCACCTGTGCCCACGGTGGTTCTGTGCCTAAAGCCCTCTGGTCATGTGTGTGCATGTGTGGGTGTGACCATATCATAGACGTGTGCGTATGTACATCTGTGCACGCATGTGTGTACATGTGTTATGTGCGTGCACGTGTGAGTGTGTGGCTGGGCAGGTGTGTGTTCATATCATAGATGTGTGTGCATGTACATCTGCGTGTGCACACGTGTGTACATGTGTTATGTGCATGCACACGTGAGTGTGGCTGGGCAGGTGAGTGTTCATATCATAGATGTGTGCACATGTACACCTGTGTGCGCACATGTGTGTACATGTGTTGTGCGCGTGCACGTGTGAGTGTGGCACGTGTGAGTGTGGCTGGGCAGGTGTGTGTTCGTATCATAGATGTGTGCACATGTACATCTGTGTGCACACATGTGTGTACATGTGTTGTGCGCGTGCACGTGTGAGTGTGGCACGTGTGAGTGTGGCTGGGCAGGTGTGTGTTCATATCATAGATGTGTGCACATGTACATCTCTGTGTGCACATGTGTGTGTACATGTGTTGTGTGCATGCGCATGTGAGTGTGGCTGGGCAGGTGTGTGTTCATATCATAGATGTGTGCGCATGTACATCCGCGCGCGCATGCGTGTACATGTATTGTGTGCATGCAGATGCGAGTGTGGCTGGGCAGGTGTGTGTGTGTGTGTGTGTGTGTGTGTGTGCCCGAGTGCATTTAGGGGTGTGTGCACACGTTAGCATGGCTGGGCAGGCACGTTGCACGTGTGACCCACGCTCCTGGGAGGGGGCGTGTGCTGTGGGTCCGGAGCGCAGCCCCCCCCACCTCCCCGCGTGGGCTCAGCGTGCAGGAGTCACAAAGGAACCTCACGTCGCCCTCGGACGAGTGAATTAAGACCCAATCTCTGAACTAATGGAGCACATTCAATAGAAAAGGGAGTCGGTGGGGGCGGGGGGGGGGGAGAAAAAGACTAATACCAGACACTTTTCAAAGCTTCTCTAATAAAAAGTGTATTTGGGGTCGACCTTAATGGCCGGCCTCGCTTGCCAAAACGCGGCGCCCCCCGGCAGGCAGCGTCCGTCCCGCGGGCCCGAGGCGGCCCCTCGGCGAATTAGCAACGACGCGGCTCCGGCGAGCAGTGGGCCCTCCATTAATCTCGGGTTAATCACTAAAGAGGTGCCATTCACTCTTCTCAAGAAATCACATTTCTCCCGGCGCCGGCGGCCGGGCTCGGGGAAGCAACCTGTCTCTAATGAAAGGTCTCG
The DNA here is from genome assembly GCA_027563665.1 of Antrozous pallidus. Taxonomy (NCBI): domain Eukaryota; kingdom Metazoa; phylum Chordata; class Mammalia; order Chiroptera; family Vespertilionidae; genus Antrozous; species Antrozous pallidus. Next base: position 213,098,811 of record CM050508.1, read on the forward strand.
GCGGGAAGGAGAGCCGCGCTTATGCAGATTCGCGCGTGATTGCTGCTGGCAGGCGCGGCCGCGGCGAGGGCGGCCTGAAAGGGCCCAGCGTGCAGCGCGCAGCGCGCTTTGAAATGGAATCGCGCACTTGTGCTTAGCGGCTTTAATCAGCCCTGACTTTTGATCGTCAAACAATAGCTAATTACAGTCACACCTGCCTTCCGGCCCCGCCGCGCCGCGCCCGCCGGCCCGGCCTTGTCTCCGAGCTGCGTGAGCCCACGGGCGGGCGACAGCGACGGGCTGACGCGCAGCGAGGCCGGCGGCCATTAGGAGGTTTATTTTGCCGCCGCGTGGCCCGCTTCCCCATTACGTGCTTCTCCTTTGTGTTTGGGGCGGGGGTGGGGGGGGGGGGCAGGAAGGCGAGAGAGAGGGCCTGGGCCCCGGGACCCGGGGCAGCACCGAAGGGGCCGTCACCAGGCTCCCGTGGGCTTGCGGTTTGGAGGTGGGCGTCCTGGACACTGGAGCCCCCCCTCCCCCGAGCCCCATGGGCGGATGGCAGGGTGGGGACCCGGCGTGTGGGCGCAGGGCCTGCCGGGCGGGGGACAGCCTGTCTGGTCCTCGTTGCCCCCCGGCGGAGGGGCATTGGGGAATGAGAGGCAGGGAGGGAGCCGCCGGCAGGGAGGGGCCGTAAATCACGATCTCGTTGAGGTCCTTCTCTTCTCGTTAATTTTACCGGCAAATGAGCCCGCGTGTCCGGCCGGCCGTGAGCAGCGCGGGCGGGCGGGCAGGGGGCCTGCACCGCGTCCCGGGGGCCCGCCGGGAAGTCAGGGTGAAGCGGGGTGCTGTCTGTCCCGTCCTCCGGCCCAGCGGACCCGCCGCACCCCTTCCCCAGCGCGCGCTGTCACCTCCCGCTCACCCCCCCGCGGCCGCCTGGGCAGGACACGCCAAGAAATAGCGACAGAGGGCCGTGGGGTTCTGGCCGGGGTGTCCAGGGGGCCAGGGGTCATCCAGCCTGCGGGTGGTGGGCATCCCCCGGACACCGTGGACCCCACCTCACTCTGCCCGTTGGGTCCCCTGAGGGAGGACGCGGCCCGGCTCGCAGGACCGCCCTCAGCAGCTGGCTGACCTTTCACGGGGTGACGTGAGGACGGGGAGGCAGGGCCAGGAGGGCGGGAGGGGACTCGCCCCACCCTGGGAGGCGGGGCGCCCCAGTGCAGCCGGAGCCCCAGTTCTGGCTGCTGCCCGTGGGGCCTGCGGTCTTCCGTGCCCGGGCTGTGAGTGGCGCGGGGTGCTCCCAGCCAACTGCACGGGGGCCAAGCCTGAGCTCCCGCCGCCTGCGGTCGGGGCACCTCGGAGGGCGGGGGGCGGAGGGCGGAGAGCAGGGGGCGCAGGACAGGGGGAGCGGGGGCGCGGATGGAGGATGGAGGGTGCAGGAAAGGTCTGATCCATCGGCCCGGCCAGCGCGGAGCTCGGCCCGTCCTGGGAGCCGCACAGCCGGCTCCTGGGGGCGGCCACCGGAGGCCCGGCTCACGCCTGCTCCAGGCTGGCGCACAAAGCCAGCGCCGAGGAGACCCCGTCCCTCGGCCCTCGGCCCTCGGCCCCCTGCCGTGCCCCCGAAGCCGGCCTCGTGATGGAGGGCAAGCGCGTCCACGAGGGCCCGGCCTGCGGTCAAGGTCGGCGGTGAGCACGCCCCCCAGCCCCCGCCCCAGCCCTCGCTGACCCTCAGCCCCGCGGCCGGCGTCTGCCCCTCATCCGGCCTGTTGGCCGCCCCGGTCAGCGTGATTGATGGTCACCGCGGCCACAGGTTGGTAATAAAGCCATTCTGAGAGCCCCTCGCGTTTCCCCGGGGGCCGTCGCTATGACGGGGCCTGACACGCCATCCGTCACCTCCGCCTGTTGTCGCCGAGCCGATGGGCAGCGGACAGACAGGAAGCAGGCCCGGGCGAGGCCTCCGGGCGGCCGGGGCGGGGGCGCCCGGGGCACGCGGGGTGTCTGGTGCCAGCGGACCCTGCAGATGGGGGTGGGGCGCCGGCCTCCGCCAGCCCCCCGGGCCGGTGTCACCGCGATGCCCCGAGCACCAGGCGCACCGTGTCCACCCCGCCCACCTCGGGGGCAGCTCGGAGGCCCGGGCTCTGACCGCCAGGCCGTTTGGACCACAGGAAGCCCCGCCTCCCCCGCCCCATGGAGCCGCCTCCCGAGGCGTCTCCCAGCTCTCGGGGCCCGTGTCTCGGAGACAAAGGGACCGGGAAGGGGAGCCCCGCCAGCCGGCCTCCTCCTGGGGTGAGCACGCAGTTTCTGAATGAACCTGCCGATGACAGCCCCCCCCGCCCGCCCGGGGATGTGGCTGGGGACAGTGCGCTGCCAACGTCTCAGATCCTGGGGCCCGGCACCACAGGGCACGGACCCAAAGGGACTCACAGGGCACCGGGCAGGGCACGAGTCCCCGTGTGCCGCTCAGCCCTTCACACGTGCCGGCACCTCACAGGCACACGCGTGCACACACTCACAGGCACACATGTGCACACACTCACAGGCACAGCGTGCACACACTCACAGGCACACACATGCACACACTCACAGGCACACTCACATGCACACACGTGCACACACTCAAAGGCACACACATGCATACTCACAGGCACACACTCACAAGCACACACATGCACACAAGCACACACATGCACACACTCATAGGCACACAGAGGCACACTCACAGGCACACCCGTGCACACACTCACAGGCACACAAGTGCACACACTCACAGGCACACACGTGCACACTCACATGCACACACTCACAGGCACACACGTGCACACTCACAGGCACACGCGTGCACACACAGGCATGCACATGCACACACTCACAGGCACACATGTGCACACACTCACAGGCACAGCGTGCACACACTCACAGGCACACACATGCACACACTCACAGGCACACAAAGTGCACACACATGCACACACTCACAGGCACACACTCACAGGCACACATGCACACACTCACAGGCACACACATGCACACACTCACAGGCACACACGTGCACACACTCACAGGCACACACATGCACACACTCACAGGCACACAAAGTGCACACACATGCACACACTCACAGGCACACACTCACAGGCACACATGCACATACTCACAGGCACACACATGCACACACTCACAGGCACACAAAGTGCACACACATGCACACACTCACAGGCACACACTCACAGGCACACATGCACACACTCACAGGCACACACATGCACACACTCACAGGCACACAAAGTGCACACACGTGCACACACTCACAGGCACACAAAGTGCACACACGTGCACACACTCACAGGCACACAGAGGCACACTCACAGGCACACACATGCACACACATGCACCACGCGCCTGTACACCCTCCTGAGACCACTTCTGCCGTGTCCCACGGGGCTGTGCACGAGCCGTCACTGCAGCGGCCAGAGCAGGGGTTTGGGGCCCCTCCTCCGTCCTCGTGGCATTTCCTTCTCCACCCCGAGGCCCCTTGACCCCCGCATGGCCGGCCTCTCCATCCTCGTGGGTTTTGCCTGGTTCTCAGTTCTCCCTGTCTGCTGCCTCCTCCTGCGCCCCCCCCCCCCCAGCCCCGTGGCACAGAAACCCCGAGGGGCCCGGTCTCCCTGACACCGGATGCCTCCAAAGACGTGCCTTGCCCGGGTTGGCCTGGCCCCGCCCCCTGGGGCCAGCACCCTCAGCCTAATGCTGTTCGGTGACAAAGGGGCGACAAACTAAACAGCTGCCACGGTCCAGACCTCCCTGTGGCCTGAGCGTGCGCCGGGCCTGCTGGGAAACCTCGCCGCGCACCCACGCCAAGCCGCGGGCCGGCCCACACCACGTGCGGGGAGTGTCCCCCTCCCCCGTGCTGGATGAGACACCAGCCTCTGAGCTCGGGGTCCCCTCCAGAGCCCACGGTGAGCCAGGACTCCCAGTGGCCGATGCCAGGTCGCAGGCAAGGCCCTCCCTCCCGTGAGGTTCGCACTCCCAGGGACTCGGGGACCCGGCCCGCCTAGCAGCGCCTCCAGCTCTGTTGACACGCTGACGGCTGGCAAGTTTGGGGGGCTGGGTCTAAGTTCAGAACCGCCCCTCCCCCCGCTGCCCGGCCTGAGGACTGAGATGGACGGGGGGTCGGGACCACGAGACTCACATGTAAACCACCCTGGGCATCCCCTCTCCATGGCTCTGCTCCCCGAGGTTTGTGGGCAGAACTGTCCGAACCCACTCCCTCGCCTCTCCAGTGCCAGCATTCCCTGCGGCGTCGAGCTACAGCCGGGGGGGGGGAGGGGGGCCGCGGACCGTGTGTGTTCCATCCGTCATCATCAGCTTCCCTCTGCCCTGCGCCCCTGCGCTGCCTCTGCCCAGAACGCGGGGGTGGGAGCTGCCCCGTGGTCACCAGCATGGCTCGGGCCCCTGAGGTTTGGGGGTGCACTGGGGACCTCTCTTACCAAAGGGCAGACGGTCATCGGGGCCCACAGCCCTGCCCTTGCCCGGAAGGACTGGGCATCTCAGCAGAGGGAGGCCAAGTCAGGCAAATGGGGTGCATGAGACGCAGCCTGCCGGGCCCAAGACAGCGGATTTGTGGGGGGAGGTGTTGCCCGGTCCTCAGTGAGAGGCAGAGTCCCCGGCATTCGGGCCGGAGCTGCACAGGCCTCGCTGTCCCTGGCCTCGGCCACCCACGGGACTCAGGCAGACACCCCCTGAACCCCATCCTCACCCGCCCAGCCACGGCTTCCTCTGAACTGCCCGGGCCAGAGCCCCTTCGGTTCAGGGCTCTCTCAGGCCGGCGGGAGGGGAAAGAGGTCAGCAGGGGCCTCTGAGAAGGCCCTCGGGCCGCAGCCCCGGAGGGAGGGAGCCAGGGCAGGGAGGAGGCGCTGGGAGGGGCTGTGTGGAGGGGAGTGAGGGGGTGGCTGGTGCTCAGACAGGGCAGCGGGGAGGGTGGGTTCTGCAGGAGGCTTGGGGGCACAGTGAGGCCTGTGGGGAGGGAGGGAGGCAGAGACGGGAGGGATGGCAGCACAGAGCAGGCCCCTGCTGTCTGCCCCCTGCCCCTCGGGGGGGCCTGCATCACGTGCGTGTTGGGCCTTCGGGGGTAGCGATGGGGCGAGGCCCCAGGTGTCCCCGATGGTGGTGATTGGACCGCGTGTCCTGTGGGGTCCTCGCCCGCTCCGGCTGGAGACCCCCCATGGGCCTGGCATCGGCAGGATGGGACCCGGGGACCAAGTCAGCCAGGAACCCGTGGGAGGGGGGGTGTGCCCGGGCCTAGGCAGGACCCCGAGACCGGGGGCCGCTGCGGGGGCTGGTGAGGGATATGGAGCCGGGGGCGCAGGGGGGCACTGGTGCGGGGTCACAGCAGAGCACCCCAGACCCCGGGGCCCCTCAGGACACACACTGGGCTCCCAGCAGGTCACGCACGACTGCCTGCGGCCTGGCAGAGCCTCGCAGGCCACGGGAGCACGGTGAGGGGGCCCGCTTCCTAGCGGCCGTCACGTGCGCCTCGCCCCGTCCCCATCCAGCCCGGCGGGGGGGCGCCCACCAGCCCTTCCCCAGACCAGGGAGCCCACCGCCTGCAGACGGGGAGGCCTGACCCGGCTCCCGCCCCCGCAGGCTGCTCCGTGAGGGCTCGGCGTGTTCCGGAGAGGAATGTGCCGGGCCCGCTTTGGCAGGCACGTGTCCGTGTCCATGGGGCCGGGCAGCGCCAGGCGCTGGCAGCCGCCCTGGGAATGCAGGCTGTCCGCCGGCCCGGCCGCTCCGCTGTCTGAGAACCGGACGAGGCTCCGGCTCCTGGCTCAGCCCCCACGCGTCCTTGACCCAGAGACCTGGCCCCAGCTCCGGCCTCAGGCCTGTGGACACCGCCCTCCCCCGCCCCCCGGGAGACGGGCGGACTGGGGGGTTGGGGGGCCGGCCATTGTGCCGGGAACTCTGGTTCGGGAAGCCACGCCAGGGACCCCCCACGGAGACCGGTGCCTGCCCACCAGGAGGAAGCTGTTTCCTAAGGGGCCAGGGAGCGGCTCACCGCCCGGGTCCGAGAAGCTCAGCGCCCAGGTCCCTTCGGGCACACGGGACGGGGAGTGTCTTGAAAACGGGCCGTGAGCCTGTCCCGGGGGCTGCGTGTAACCCCAGTGAGCCTGCCTTCCCGCCTTGGGGAGGGGACACATGTCACCTGTGCGGGGACACACGCCGTCCGTGCGGGGACACACACACACCGTCCGTGCGGGGACACACACACACCGTCCGTGCGGGGACACACGCCGTCCGTGCGGGGACACACACACACCGTCCGTGCGGGGACACACGCCGTCCGTGCGGGGACACACACACACCGTCCGTGCGGGGACACACACACTCCGTCCGTGCGGGGACACACGCCGTCCGTGCGGGGACACACACACACCGTCCGTGCGGGGACACACGCCGTCCGTGCGGGGACACACACACGCCGTCCGTGCGGGGACACACACACGCCGTCCGTGCGGGGACACACACACACCGTCCGTGCGGGGACACACGCCGTCCGTGCGGGGACACACACACGCCGTCCGTGCGGGGACACACGCCGTCCGTGCGGGGACACACGCCGTCCGTGCGGGGACACACACACGCCGTCCGTGCGGGGACACACGCCGTCCGTGCGGGGACACACACACGCCGTCCGTACGGGGACACACACACACCGTCCGTGCGGGGACACACACACGCCGTCCGTGCGGGGACACACACACACCGTCCGTGCGGGGACACACACACGCCGTCCGTGCGGGGACACACACACGCCGTCCGTGCGGGGACACACACACGCCGTCCGTGCGGGGACACACACACGCCGTCCGTGCGGGGACACACACACGCCGTCCGGGCGGGGACACACACCGTCCGTGCGGGGACACACACACGCCGTCCGTGTGGGGACACACACACACCGTCCGTGCGGGGACACACACACGCCGTCCGTGCGGGGACACACACACACACACACACACACGCCGTCCGTGCGGGGACACACACACACACACACACACACACGCCGTCCGTGCGGGGACACACACACACACACACACACACGCCGTCCGTGCGGGGACACACACACACACACACACACACGCCGTCCGTGCGGGGACACACACACACCGTCCGTGCGGGGACACACACACACCGTCCGTGCGGGGACACACGCCGTCCGTGCGGGGACACACACACGCCGTCCGTGCGGGGACACACACACACCGTCCGTGCGGGGACACACGCCGTCCGTGCGGGGACACACACACGCCGTCCGTGCGGGGACACACGCCGTCCGTGCGGGGACACACGCCGTCCGTGCGGGGACACACACACGCCGTCCGTGCGGGGACACACGCCGTCCGTGCGGGGACACACACACGCCGTCCGTGCGGGGACACACACACACCGTCCGTGCGGGGACACACACACGCCGTCCGTGCGGGGACACACACACACCGTCCGTGCGGGGACACACACACGCCGTCCGTGCGGGGACACACACACGCCGTCCGTGCGGGGACACACACACGCCGTCCGTGCGGGGACACACACACGCCGTCCGTGCGGGGACACACACACGCCGTCCGTGCGGGGACACACACCGTCCGTGCGGGGACACACACACGCCGTCCGTGTGGGGACACACACACACCGTCCGTGCGGGGACACACACACGCCGTCCGTGCGGGGACACACACACACACACACACACACGCCGTCCGTGCGGGGACACACACACACACACACACACACACACGCCGTCCGTGCGGGGACACACACACACACACACACACACGCCGTCCGTGCGGGGACACACACACACACACACACACACGCCGTCCGTGCGGGGACACACACACACCGTCCGTGCGGGGACACACACACACCGTCCGTGCGGGGACACACGCCGTCCGTGCGGGGACACACACACACCGTCCGTGCGGGGACACACACACACCGTCCGTGTGGGGACACACACACACCGTCCGTGCGGGGACACACACACGCCGTCCGTGCGGGGACACACACACACACACACACACACGCCGTCCGTGCGGGGACACACACACACCGTCCGTGCGGGGACACACACACACCGTCCGTGCGGGGACACACACACACCGTCCGTGCGGGGACACACACACACCGTCCGTGCGGGGACACACACACACCGTCCGTGCGGGGACACACACACGCCGTCCGTGCGGGGACACACACACACACACGCCGTCCGTGCGGGGACACACACACACCGTCCGTGCGGGGACACACACACACCGTCCGTGCGGGGACACACACACACCGTCCGTGCGGGGACACACACACACCGTCCGTGCGGGGACACACACACGCCGTCCGTGCGGGGACACACACACACACACACACACACGCCGTCCGTGCGGGGACACACACACACCGTCCGTGCGGGGACACACACACACCGTCCGTGTGGGGACACACACACACACACGCCGTCCGTGCGGGGACACACACACACACACACACACACGCCGTCCGTGCGGGGACACGCGTCATCCTTGAGAACCAGGTTGGAGGAGCCATGGTGAGGTGTGCTAAGGTGGGGTACCAGGCTCAGGTGAGCTCCCCTGAGGCCGAGTCGGGGTGTCACCGCACTGCAACCGGAGAATCCGGCCCAGGGGCCGGCCTGGCAGCCCTCGCTGCCTCCAGGGGGACCCCCTGCAAACGAGGGGCCCAGGAAGGAAGCTCTCAGGCCACATCCGGGCGGGGTGAGGCTGGCCCGGGAGGCAAGCCCCTGGAGTAAAGGGCCCACAGTGGGGGTGAGCGGCTCCCTCTGGGCAGACCCGCTGCTCCCCCGCACGGGAGGCTGGCCATGCGGGCCTGAGGCCGGGCAGGGCTGCACCGCGCCGGAAGCTGGGGTGCAGGCGCCCTCTATCGCCTGCTCCGGGCGCTTCCCCCACCTGTGCAGACCGGCAGCTGGGCCTCCCCATTATCTGCCCGCGGGGACCCTTTAAACAGAGAGCGAAGCCCTCCGGCTCGGTCTGGCTCCCGTATGAGCCGCGTGGCCCTGGCGGGTCTTCCTCACGCGTGTGAACGGCTCCCCTTCGGCCCTTCTCAGCAGGAAAGCAGTGGAAGATATGGCCCCAACCACAGCTGCTTTTCCCCGTGGCCTGGAATTCTGTCGGGAGCAGAAGCGTTTCGGAACGTTCCAGAACCCCAGCGCGGGGACGCCTCCGGAGCTGTGCCGGGCCCTGTCTGGGCTCAGTGTTGGGAGTGGGCTGGGTCCTCGGGTTCCGGCACTGGGGCCCCCCAGCCAGAGCGGATGGGAGGGCGTCAGGCCCCACAGCCCCGGGAGGCGGGGGTGGGGGGGAGGCAGCTGGGGAGAAGCCCTCCCCCCCCAGCTCACAGCGCCTCTGGGGCTCCGCCCCGCGTTGCGGAGGGTTCCGTCGGCTTCGGGGTGCTGCTCATTTTGCGGGCGTTGGTTTCTCAAAGGGGTGTGTCCCCCGGGGAAGCGAGCGTGGGTGTCGTGGGGCAGCTCCGGGTGCCTGGGGGCGAGGCCGCTGGCCGGCGGTTCACCGGGGCATCCCTCCAGGTGGGGGGTGGCCTTGAGGTCCTCGCCCCAGCAGGATGGGTGGGAGGGCCAGGGTGGGTGACGGCGAGGGGAGGGACGCATCGAGGTAACGCCCCCCCCCCCATGGCCCGCTCTGCCCTGAATTCTAGACGGGACCTGAGAGGCGGGCGGAGACCCGAACTGCCCGGGAGCTGGGGAGGCCGGGAGCCTGGCTGCGGGCAGGTGTCATCCCTGGGCGGCCCGGGCCTCCGATCGGAACAGGGTGACTGCCACTCGCCTCGGGCCACGCGTTTTTGGTTTTTTTATATATATATATAAATACTTTTTTTATTTTAAAGTTTAAGGGAATGAAAATGATATGTCTTAGCTCTTACGCCTATTTCTAAGTCTAAAAGACATGTGCAGAGTGATTCTAAATAAGAGAAAGTCGTCGATGTAATTTTGAGAGAGCAAAGATTGTATCCCGCGGCCTCCCTCGTGGGTAGGTGTGGCCGTGTGGGTAAGCTGTGGCCGCTGAGAGGTAATGTAAAGGAAGTCTCCTTACAACGGTGCCCAGTGCCCTTCTTTATCGCATCCACCGTCCCGCTTTCGGGGGTTTGGATGTATGTGACAGCCGGGTCTCTAGCAACCACGAGACTCTGATGATAAAAGTTTCATCGGGGAGATGATCGAAAGGCGCATGAATCAGCAGGAGGAGCTTCCCAGTCAGAGTCAAGACCGACAATGTCCGAACTTTTTTTTTTTTTTTTTTTTATACGAGAGAGAGAACCAAGCGTCGATGGCGAGATTTCTTTCTTGTCTGCAGCCGGATCTAACCTTAAGTGAAGGAACAACATTTTGACTTCTAACTCGGACCTAACTCGGGATCAACATTTTGATTTCTAACTCGTGCCCTTCGTTCCAGCCAGGTCTCTTCGGTCGCCCTTGGGTTCACTCGACCAAAATGGCTCAGATCTACCAGAAATCTCTATCTGTGTTTTCCTGGCTGTTCGTTTGTGGGTGCCGCCCGGAGACGCAGGCGCGGGGCGAGCCCCCCCCCCCCCCCGCACCTTGTCGTAGAGCAGAGGGCATGCATGCGGCCTGAGAGAAGGCGGACACGGTCCCCATCCCGGCAAACCGCCTGTGGGCGGAGCCAGGGCCTGCGGACAGGAAGTCGGGGGCGCGGGGAGGCGTTTGCCGGGGCCTCGCAGTCTGGGAGTCATGTCCGTGATGGGCCTCCGGAAAGGGCCTTCCACCTACAGAGCGTCAGAGACCAGGGAGCTGGGGCCCCGAGCCTCAGCATGCCCGGGTCGGGGGGAAGCTGGATGGGCCGGCACATGCGTGTTCCGTCGCGGCCGCTGCAGGAAGCGTCCGGACTCGATGCCTCCAGGTGTCCCGTGGACCTGGCCACGTGGGCCCACGGGCCACCTGGGGGAGAGCAGAGAGAGCCCAGAGCGACGTGGTCCGGTGGATCTTGAGCTCTGACGGGTGAAGGTGAGCCGGGTCCTCCAGCTAGCTGGTCCTGGGGTCCCCAGGGTGTGTGAGGCCGCCCCAGACGACCTAGAAGGGAGTCTGTGTCCCCCGAGTTCTGGGCCAGCCCCGTGCCTGTCCCGGGCGGTGCTCCCAGCTCCAGCGGGACCGTCACCCACGGCCCTTTCGGAGGTTCTCAGAGCCCACGGGACCCTGTCCCTCTGCCACCGGCCCCCACGGAGGGCACGTGCCTCTCGCCGGCGGCGGGCACCTGGACGGTCTGGTCGCCTCCGCAGGTGTCCCTGGGACCGCCGCGCCTCCCGCCGGCACCCCATCGTCCCGCAGCCCCTCCTGGGGGTCATTTTACACCCTCCCCTGGTCGGTCCCTGTAATTCGGGCGGCATTCCCACCGCAGCGCCCGGCACAGCTGAGCCCCGCCCCCGCGTACGGAGCTCCGGTGCAGACCGGCCTTCCTCCCCCGCCGGCCCGGACCCTCATCCACCCGTGCCCCATGTCAGCATCTGGCCATCATAGCCCCTGGGCCGGGGCACACCCCACCTGCTTCCCGAGGATCCCTGGCAGCCTGTGCATGGGCGGGGGCGGGGCAGGGGTGCCGGCCGGGGCTGCAGAGGCCGACGCGCGGCCGCGGGGAGGGGGGGCCAGACCCCGCACGGGCGGACGCGAGCGCCATCCGAGCCAGTGCGCACAGCCCCTGAGGCGGGAGGCCGCACGAATAATATCCCGGAACACCGGAGGAGCTCGATACATTGATCACCGTCCCCCGGACCTTCACCTCGGAACGACGGGACCATTTAAATGCTAATGTCCTTTTCTAAAAAGTCAATTACAGCACGCGGAAGGCCCCGCGTCAGCATTCCTGCCCACGGCCCCCCCTCCCGCCTCCGCGGGCACTGGAGCGTTCGGTCCCCCGCGGGGAACACCCTCTCGGCGCCCCGTAATTGAATCCGGCCGCCGACACCCACACGCCCACGCCGCGCACGCGGGAGACGGAGAACACGCGTGGGAAGCGGCAGCGCTGTGCAGCGGGGGGGGGGAGATGGGGGGGTCACCATCGGCATTAACCCTGCCAGGGCACCACCTCAGCCCCACCCCCACCTGCCGGGCCTGGCCCTGTCCCAGCAGGGAGGAGACTCAGGGGGGCACCCAGGAGCCTTCCAGGAGGTCCAGAGAGGGGGCACGCTGGTCCCCATCAGCCCGCTGTGCTCCCTCGTGCTCCAGGCTGGGATCCAAGCTGCTGGGGGAAGGGGGGCCAGAGAGGATGACTGGCTCCCTTGTGGCCAGGAGGGGACAGGGGAGCCCACCCCACCCCGAGGGGGCGCTCAGGGCTCAGGCCTGCAGGCCCGAAGAGGGTGCTTACCCCTTCCACGCCAGCGATTCCCCGTGATGGCGGCCTGGTCTATGGGTGAAGGTATGGGTGCTGGACAAGCCCCCGGGGGCCTGGCAGGAGGGAAACAGGCAGGGTGGCGCTGCCTGCTCGAGCGCCCGGGGCAGTGGGAGCCGCACGGCCAGGAGCGAGGACCTCACACCCGGGGGTGCTGCCCGGAGGGTCCTGAGAGTCCTGTGTGGCCCCAGGACAGTCCGAATCCCAGAAGCGGCGCCAGAGGCTCAGGGAGAAGGCGGGACTTGCGGCACCGGGGCATCGGCATGGCTAAGCCTGGGTGTGGCCGGGCCGTGCGGAGGGCTCTGGGGTCCAGTCCACGGGGGCTTCCACCGGGGCACGGGCACAGCCCCCGGCCAGAGCCCAGCCCCAAGCGTCCCTGTGGCGGCTGCCGGACTCACCCTCCTCTGCATGGCCGGCTCACGCTGCGCTGGGGTCGGGGCTGCACGTGGGGGAAGCCCGTCTCAGCGCCCGGTCCGTATTGGATTGTACGGACTGGACTCTGGAGAGGATGAGCAGGGCCATCGGATGTACAGACCGGGCTCTGGAGAGGATGAGCAGGGCTATCGGATGTACGGACCGGGCTCTGGAGAGGATGAGCAGGGCCATCGGATGTACGGACCGGGCTCTGGAGAGGATGAGCAGGGCCATCGGATGTATGGACCGGGCTCTGGAGAGGAAGAGCAGGGCCATCGGATGTACGGACCGGGCTCTGGAGAGGATGAGCAGGGCCATCGGATGTACTGACAGACCGGGCTCTGGAGAGGATGAGCAGGGCCATCGGATGTACAGACCGGGTTCTGGAGAGGATGAGCAGGGCCATCGGATGTACAGACCGGGTTCTGGAGAGGATGAGCAGGGCCATCGGATGTACGGACCGGACTCTGGAGAGGATGAGCAGGGCCATCGGATGTACGGACCGGGTTCTGGAGAGGATGAGCAGGGCCATCGGATGTACGGACCGGGCTCTGGAGAGGATGAGCAGGGCCATCGGATGTACGGACAGACCAGACTCTGGAGAGGATGAGCAGGGCCATCGGATGTACGGACCGGACTCTGGAGAGGATGAGCAGGGCCATCGGATGTACGGACCGGACTCTGGAGAGGATGAGCAGGGCCATCGGATGTACAGACCGGGCTCTGGAGAGGATGAGCAGGGCCATCGGATGTACGGACAGACCGGGCTCTGGAGAGGATGAGCAGGGCCATCGGATGTACGGACCGGGCTCTGGAGAGGATGAGCAGGGCCATCGGATGTACGGACCGGACTCTGGAGAGGATGAGCAGGGCCATCGGATGTACGGACCGGGTTCTGGAGAGGATGAGCAGGGCCATCGGATGTACGGACCGGGCTCTGGAGAGGATGAGCAGGGCCATCGGATGTACGGACCGGGTTCTGGAGAGGATGAGCAGGGCCATCGGATGTACAGACCGGACACTGGAGAGGATGAGCAGGGCCATCGGATGTACGGACCGGACTCTGGAGAGGATGAGCAGGGCCATCGGATGTACAGACCGGACTCTGGAGAGGATGAGCAGGGCCATCGGATGTACGGACCGGGCTCTGGAGAGGATGAGCAGGGCCATCGGATGTACGGACCGGGCTCTGGAGAGGATGAGCAGGGCCATCGGATGTACGGACCGGGCTCTGGAGAGGATGAGCAGGGCCATCGGATGTACAGACCGGACACTGGAGAGGATGAGCTGGGCCATCGGATGTACAGACAGACCGGGCTCTGGAGAGGATGAGCAGGGCCATCGGATGTACGGACCGGGCTCTGGAGAGGATGAGCAGGGCCATCGGATGTACAGACCGGACACTGGAGAGGATGAGCAGGGCCATCGGATGTACAGACAGACCGGACTCTGGAGAGGATGAGCAGGGCCATCGGATGTACGGACCGGGCTCTGGAGAGGATGAGCAGGGCCATCGGATGTACGGACCGGGCTCTGGAGAGGATGAGCAGGGCCATCGGATGTACGGACCGGGCTCTGGAGAGGATGAGCAGGGCCATCGGATGTACGGACCGGGCTCTGGAGAGGATGAGCAGGGCCATCGGATGTACAGACCGGACTCTGGAGAGGATGAGCAGGGCCATCGGATGTACGGACCAGGTTCTGGAGAGGATGAGCAGGGCCATCGGATGTACAGACAGACCGGACTCTGGAGAGGATGAGCAGGGCCATCGGATGTACGGACCGGACTCTGGAGAGGATGAGCAGGGCCATCGGATGTACGGACCGGGTTCTGGAGAGGATGAGCAGGGCCATCGGATGTACGGACCGGGTGCCATTACCCCCGTGCAGGCAGCCGGAGGGGGGTTCCGGCGCGTGGGAGTGGAAACGGGCACGGATGAATGGGACATGGCTCCCGCGGCCTGGCACGGCTCCCGGCTCCCGGCTCCCATGGGGCAGCTCTGTGACCTCACATGGCTGACACGGGGGCTCAGCGTCTCCACCACCCAGAGGAGGAGACGAGGCAAGAGGGGCTGGACCTGCCTCCCCCAGAGGAGGATGGGCGGTAGACAGCGAGAGTACAGTCACCCAAAGACGATTGGTCGTCATCCTCCCTCAGCTCCAAACACCCAGTCCCGTCGCAGCCTGCCGAGTCCCGTGAGGGAGATGGAGGCTCCCCCCTGGACAGCCTGGGGCCCTGTCACTGACAAAGGTGTGTGGCCCCCACAACCTCCCCTACTGCTGGCCCTTCCACAGCAACACCCTGGCCCAAGTCCGTTCAGTCCGCTCAGTGCTGGGCAAGAGGAGCACCGTCCCTACCTGGAGCATCGTCCCACCTGGAGCACCCTCCACCTGGAGCACCTCCCACCTGGAGCACCTCCCCACCTGGAGCACCCTTCCACCTGGAGCACCTCCCACCTGGAGCACCCCCCACCTGGAGTACCCCCCACCTGCAGCACCCCCCCACCTGGAGCACCCTCCTACCTGGAGCACCTCCCCACCTGGAGTATCCCCCACCTGGAGCACCCCCCACCTGGAGCACCCTCCCATCTGGAGCACCTCCCACCTGGAGTACCCCCCACCTGGAGCACCCCCCCACCTGGAGCACCTCCCCACCTGGAGTATCCCCCACCTGGAGCACCCCCCACCTGGAGCACCCTCCCATCTGGAGCACCTCCCACCTGGAGCACCTCCCCACCTGGAGTACCCCCCACCTGCAGCACCTCCCACCTGGAGCCCCCCCACCTGGAGCACCCCCCACCTGGAGCACCCCCCCACCTGGAGCACCCTCCTACCTGGAGCACCTCCCCACCTGGAGTATCCCCCACCTGGAGCACCCCCCACCTGGAGCACCCTCCCATCTGGAGCACCTCCCACCTGGAGCACCTTCCCACCTGGAGTACCCCCCACCTGCAGCCCCTCCCACCTGGAGCCCCCCCACCTGGAGCCCCCCCCACCTGGAGCACCCCTCCACCTGGAGCCCCCCCACCTGGAGCACCTCCGACCTGGAGCACCTCCCACCTGGAGCACCTCCCCACCTGGAGCACCCTCCCACCTGGAGCCCCCCCACCTGGAGCACCTCCCACCTGGAGCACTCCCCACCTGCAGCACCCTCCACCTGGAGCACCTCCCCACCTGGAGTACCCCCCACCTGCAGCACCTCCCACCTGGAGCCCCCCCACCTGGAGCACCTCCCACCTGGAGCCCCCCCACCTGGAGCCCCCCCCACCTGGAGCACCCCCCACCTGGAGCCCCCCCACCTGGAGCACCTCCCACCTGCAGCACCCCCCACCTGGAGCACCTCCCCACCTGGAGCACCTCCCACCTGGAGCCCCCCCACCTGGAGCACCTCCCACCTGGAGCACCTCCCACCTGGAGCCCCCCCACCTGGAGCCCCCCCACCTGGAGCCCCCCCACCTGGAGCACCTCCCACCTGGAGCACCCTCCCACCTGGAGCACCCTCCCACCTGGAACACCCCCCCACCTGGAACACCCTCCCACCTGGAGCACCTCCCACCTGGAGCACCCCCCACCTGGAGCCCCCCCACCTGGAGCCCCCCCACCTGGAGCACCCCCACCTGGAGCACCCCCACCTGGAGCACCCCCCACCTGCAGCACCATGCCCACGGCCACAGGGAAGGATTGGGCCCGAGAGGATTGTAACAGAGAAAGAAACTCCAGACAGGGGCCATGGATCTCGAAATGTCGCAGACTGCCCCGAGGCGCCCTGTGAGTCCCTGAAACGGGATCCGCAGCCTCAACTGGGGCGCATAAAGCCGCTCTGTCTGGGAAGGGCCGGTCACGGGGCCCCGAGCCGTCTTTCAAAGGGCGACAGTTACGGAAATTAGTGGTGCAGAAATGCGTCCCCGTCACTCGTCAGGGGCCTTATTAACCGTCCTGCGACGTGACCGGAGCAGCCGGCCTCCTGCCGCCGGGGCCGGGACAGGCTGGCTTCGTCCTCCGCTGGGAGCACGGTGCGGGCGACGTCCTGGACGTGCCCCCAGCCCTGTGACTCCGGGCTCACGGGACGGGGCTCACGGGACGGGCCTCGCGGGGACTAGGCAGTCTCACGCTTGTGCGAGTTGGAAACCGCGAGGGGAGGGTCTGCGGCGGCAGCACGTGTCCCACACCGCCTCGTTCGGGCCCGCAGCCTCCCCCTGGCGCCTGCCTCCTCGAGCAGACCACCCAGTGGCCCGCCCCTCCCCTGCCACGCCCTGCTGTCACCCAAATCCGCGCCCACGTGAAATTAGGTCCCACTCAGTGCCATGTGCCAGGCCAGGGCGGCAGTCCCCCGCATCGCCGGGAACTGTTGGGGATGCAGGTTTTCGGGGGCCGCCCGCACCCCAGTGCCCGTTGAGGCGCAGCGGGTGCTCCGCGGGCGAGCCTGCGGGGTGACAGGCGGCCCCGGGAGACCCCTCGGGCGGACACAGAGACCAGCCTGGTTCTGGCAGCTGTTCTGACCTTTGTCTGCGGGAAGGTCACAGCCTCCTGCTGCCAGGGACCCACTCGGGAAGCCCAGGGCCCCTCTGGGCCTGTCTCCCCCGTGCCAGGCGGGCACCCCCAGGCCCCCAGAGTGGAGGCGCAGGGTGGGTGCTGAGAGGCCGGTCGGAGGCCTCGGCAGGCGCTCTCTCTCAAGGTCATGATTGCGACCTTCCGCTCTTGACGGAGTTCCTGAGGGGAAGCGTGCCGGGCTGCTCTGTCCAATGGCGTCGCCTGCAGGACCCCGCGCGGGCCGGGCCGGGACCGGGCACTCACGTTGTCACCCAGAGCCCGCCGGGCTGTGGGCCGGGGCCCAGGAGGCGATAACGCAGCCGGAGGCGCGGGCCCTTCCCGAACCCGAACCCAAACCCAAACCCGACCGTGTTCAGCCCCTTCCCATCAAAGGTGCGTCCGGCTCCCCGGGCCTTTGATCCCCAGCCCGCCGGCCCCGCCCGCGGAGAACCGGGCGCGGAGAGATAAGAGCACTTGAGCGGGTCACACTCACCCGCCCCGCCGTTATCTGCTCCCGGGTGTTGAAAGGAGCTCTCTCGAGGAGCTCACCGTGTAACCTTCACCCTTGACCGCGCTGCCCGCTGGCAGATAAGAGGCCGGGTGTCGAGGAGGGAAAGGAAGATACACACTCTCCGCTCCCTGAGGACAGGCGGGGGGCATGGGAACCCTGCAGGGGCTGGGGGCTGGGTCCTGGGGACTGGGAGCTGAGGGCTGGGGGGCTGGGGGGCTGGGGGGCTGGGAGCTGGGGGCTGGGGGCTGAGGGCTGGGAGGCTGGGGGGCTGGGAGCTGGGGGGCTGGAGGCTGGGGGCTGGGGGCTGGGGGCTGGGAGGCTGGGGGCTGGGGGCTGGGGGCTGAGGGCTGGGAGGCTGGGGGGCTGGGAGCTGGGGGGCTGGAGGCTGGGGGGCTGGGGGCTGAGCACTGGGGGGCTGGAGGCTGGGGGGCTGGGGGGCTGGAGGCTGGGGGCTGGGGGCTGGGAGCTGGGGGCTGGGGCTGGAGGCTGGGGGCTGGGGGGTTGGGGGGACTGGGGGGCTGGGAGGCTGGAGGCTGGGGAGCTGGGGGGCTGGAGGCTGGGGGCTGGCGGCTGGGGGCTGGGGGTTGGGAGTTGAAGGCTAGGTGCTGGGGGGCTGGGTGCTGAGGGACTGGGTGCTGGGGGTTGGGGGTTGGAGGCTAGGTGCTGGGGGGCTGGGTACTGGGGGACTGGGTGTGCTGGGGGCTGGGCCCAGGAGATAGGACTCGGGGAACTGGTGTGGAGCCAAAGAGGAATATCACCTCCACGCTGGCAGGGGTCGGGGTGCTGACCCCACAGCTGAGCCAGGAAGTCATTGCACCCCAAATGTGCGCTGGGGGTCCCTGGCAGCCCAGAGGGTGGCCCCGGAGGCGGCTGTGGGTCCCGAGCGCCTCAGCTGGAGCTGCCCCGGGAGAAGGCGCGGCCACAGGGGCGTGTCTGTGGGGGGCTTTCGGGGGCCCGTTTGCCCCCTCGAACACGGGCCAGGTCCCACCCCCACACTCCGCTCCAGCACCTGGCACGTGCCAGAGGCTCAGAGGCATTTGAACATACATCGTGCACATGCCAATGGGGTCGCCCCCGCGGGGGGGGGGGTCTGCAGGGAGGGGCCCTCCGTGAGGCCCAGGAGCACCCTCTCCACCCGGGAAGGGCAGGCAGGGCCCGGGGCCCCGCGTCTGGGAACCCTCCTGGCACCCCACCCCCCCAGGGCTCAGGGCCGCAGGGTGAGGCCTCAGAATGGCCACGAGGCTCTGATGAGAAGCGGGGAGAGGCCGAGCGGTCTGCGGAGCGGGACGGGGCCTCGTGGAAGCCGCCGGTCGCGGGGGCCGAGTCGGAACGGCGGCGCCTCAGAGGCGAGGCCGCGTTAAGTAGGACCCCGTGACTGTTTCATAAACAGGAGATGGAAGTGCGGCGGCCGGGGAGCGGGGGGAGCGGGGGGGGGGGAGCGGGGGGAGCGGGGGAGTGGGGGGAGCGCGCGAGGCGCTCCCGATGAGCACTTGTTGTGCGTGAGCGGCTGTGGGGCTAACAGCGGGGGTTCCGGGATTTACGGGGGACCCCACGCTGTTGGTGCGGGGACGCGGTGGTCGCCGGGAAGGGGCGCTGGTGCCAACACGCTCCGTCTCCCGTGGGTCCCTCGCCGTCTGCCGGGGAAGGTCGCCCTGCAGGTGCCGCCTAGAGGGAGCTCACAACGCACGTGTGTGAGTGCACACACGTGTATTTTCAGTGCGGGCACACGTGTGAGCGTGCGTGCGTGTGCCTACGTACGGGAAATACATGTGCGCGCATGTGTGGGAGTGCGCATACGTGCTTTGGGAGTTTGGCGTGCATGTGTGCATACACGTGCACATTGTGTGTGTGTGCGTGCACGTGTGAGTGTGTGCACGTGTGAATGCAAGGTGGGTAGATATGCGTGTGTGCGTGTGCATGCGCAAGCACGTATGAGTGTAAGGTCTGTCCCTATGCGTGTGTGTGTGTACGTGTGAGGCTGCTGCACGTGTGTGCGTGCGCATCTGCCTGTGCACATATATTAGTGCATGTGTGAGTGTGGGCACATGTGAGTGTGCGTGCACGTGTGTGACGTGTGTGGGATCTGGGTTTCCGGCTACTCTACAGGAGCCTCAGCTGGGCCATGTCCCTGCTTCCCTGGGCACTGGCGCCCCTCCGGGGCCGCCTGGGGGGGCAGCAGGCGTGACGAGGCCCAGGGTGCAGGCGCCCCTCTGGCCTCAGTTTCCCCCCTTACACGAAGGCAGGCTCGTCTGCTGCTGACGGGAGAGGCCTTTGGCATCGATGTGCTCCGGACCGGCCGTGACACGCTCAGGGGGGTGACACGCCCCCCCACTCTCAGCCCCTCGCCGGCCCCCGTGCCCCCGTCCCGACCCTGGAGCGTCCGCCGAGGGGGAGGGGAAGACAGCCCTTTGATGCAGGTGCGCAGCCCCCCTCTCATCAAAGTGGCCGCGCACGTGTGTCCCCGGAACAAAGGGCCCTTCACGTCCCCTCCCGGGCCCGGCCCCCGCTCCCCGCACCGTCCGGCCGATCCCCCCCCCGCCACGCCCACCGGGGCTTTGTTTAGTCTGCGTTTCTGGGCGCTGGGCTCTCTTTTCTCCAGATGCTTCCCAAATTCTGTGGGCCGGTGACCCCCCGCCGGCCGGGGGCGGTGAGTCACCTCGAGATGGCGGAGTTCCCGTCCCCAGGGCGGCCGCGCAGGGAACTGGGGAACTGGAGCGTGACCACCGCCCGCCCCCACAGGAAGCCGGGGCCAGGCCGGCCCTGATCAAGCACGCGCGTGGGGGGCTGCCGGGGCCGGGCCGGGCAGCTCGCTTCCTCCCAGCCTCGGACGGTGCAGGCTGGGGAGCTGCCCTCAACCGCAGTCCCAGCGCCGATCGGCCCGGTCCCCCCCCCCCCACACACACACCGGGAGGCCACCTGGCTCCTGCAGCTTCGAGGTTCTTGCCTGACCCCCCCCCCCGCCAGGAGATGCCGCCCCCACCTCCACAGGGACACGGGCCCCCGTTTTCCCCCCTGTGGTCCTGAAGCAGCCGTCCCACCTCCTGACCCAGCCCCTGAGAAATCTGCCAGTCCCCCCGCAAACGTCTGGGTGTCTACTTAGCGCAGGAGGCCAGGCTCCGGGATTGGGCGGGAGGAGGTGTGCAGGTCGCCGTGTGGAGATGGGGGCAAGGAGGGGGAGCCACTGTGCTCGCCAGCCGTGAGCCCCGTCGGTGTGTGTAGCTGCTGTCTGTGGGCCCCTGCCCTCTCCCTCTCACTTAGGGGTGCAGCATCTGAGGACGGGGTACGGCTGTCGTGGGACGCACAGGGCTGCCCGGAGCTGAGAGGCGTGGCCGGGCCCACGGGGTGAGAGGGGGCCACCGAGGACACTGTCTCGCCCAACTTAGGGGCAAACTGGGCGGCCTTCCTCTGCTGACCCCCCTTCCTCTGCTGACCCAGGGAGGGACCGAGCAGGGCATCCGCCTGTCCATTCTCCATCCTTCTACCCGTGACACCTGTCACCCTGGCCAGGCCTCGCCCACAGTGAGCTCCGCTCAATCCCTGAATGTGGAAGGGCACGGGGAGGGGGGGCTCCACTCCAGCGCCCCCCCCCCCGATTCCCAGCGACAGGACCTGGTCTCAGGAGGGGGTCCGCAGCCGCAGAACACGGATCTGTCTTAAAAAAAGGTGGGAACGCAGACCTCCGAACGCGCTCCTACCCCAGAAGGCAGAGCCACCTCTGAGGGTAACGAAGCGGCCGGTCAGCGCCACGCCGGGCCGTTTCCCGTCCGGTCTCTCCGGGGCGCGGGGACGGAGCCCCGTCTCAGCTCTTCGCGGGGACACGCCGGGGTGTTTCAGCCTAAAGGCGGGCGGCCTGTCTGCGTTCTCGCTGGGCGGGATGTGTTTGTTGCCGGATACAGGACGCACGGGGGGGGGGGGGGGGGGGGGGCGTTGCTGTCCAGGTACAAAACTCCAGTTCGCCCCCGGGGAGGACCGCAGCGCCCCTCGGAGGGAGGGAGGGACGGAGGGAGCCTGCAGACGGGGAGCGGGGGAGTCCGGAACCAGAGCCACGGGCCAGAACCGGAAGGAGTCCTGCCGTTTCGCGGGGAACTTGGACGCCGGTCGCACTGTCACCGCCAGGCCGTCCCTCAGAAACACCGCCGCGTCGGGCAGCTCACACGACTCTCCCTTCCCCGTCTGAGCCGGGCTCAGGTCCCCCTCCCCCACCGCCCCGTCTGTCCTCCTCGGTGAACACGGAGGGAAGGTCTGCCTCCGAGGAGGGCCCCCGGCCCGGCCAGGCCAGGCGGCCATCTTGAGTTCTGGGGGAGGCCTCCCCTGAGATGCCTTCTAACCGGCACCACCGGCTGGGCCCCCCGCGTTCAGCCATCCGCCCTGTCGGGACGGCCCGAGGCTGCCGTCCGCACGGACTGGAGAGAGACACGTGTCCGTCTGTGGCTCCTCACAGGGACGTATCCGTCAGTCGATTCTTGCCAGAGCCCTGGCCAGGGGTCGAACCCACGACCTTGATGTATCGGCACAATGCCCGAACCGCCGGAGCCACCGGCCAGGGCCGGTTTGGCGCTCTCTCGGCCCGGGGACGGGGCCGTCGCCGATTCAGGCTGACGTAAGGCCTGAATCTGAGCATGCTTCCCTTGCCAGGAGGAGCCCCGTGCCCCTTTACAGCGGACTCTCCCGGGTCCCTGCCAGCCCCCACCCCCCGCCCCTGTGGGCTCCCCGTCTGGACGCCCACGTGGATGGAGTCTTGGTGTCTGGTCCTGTCGCTGGCGGTGGTGGGTTTTGAGGGCCGGCTGCGTCGGAGGGGGGGTGTCAGAGCGCGCGCCCGCCGTGGGTGAGGCGAGGCCGCCGTGGGGGGACGGGCGGCCTCTGTTTATCCGCGACCCGGGTGTGGCCGCGGGGCCGTTCCCCTCTCGGCGACGTGGGCGGCCCTGCTGGGGGCGGGGGGGGGGTGCACACGCGTCTGTGGGGGCCTGTCTCGCTGATCCCGGGCGCACCCGGGAGTCGAGCTGCTGGGTGGCATGGTGACCCGACTTCCCTTTGGAGGGGCTGTCAGCTGTTCCCAGGGGCCGCCATAGCGCCCCACAGGCTGACGCCCCACGTCCTCAGCACACTTGCCATTGTCTTTCTGTCCGGTAGCATTCTGTGTGGGCTTGGGGGAGTCTGGGGGAGCCTGAGGGAGTCTGGGGCAGTCCGGGGAGCCTGGGGGAGATTGGGGAGCCTGAGGGAGTCTGGGGGAGCCTGGGGCAGTCCGGGGAGCCTGGGGGAGATTGGGGAGCCTAGGGGAGTTTGGGGGAGCCTGGGGGAAACTGGGGGGCTCAGTGGAGCCCTAGAAAGCTTGGGGGAGCCCTGAGGAACCTGGGAGAACCCTGGGGAGCCCGGGAGAGTGGCTGTGGGTCTTGGGAACAGGCGGGGGGCGCCCAGCAGGGAACCCGGCAGTCACCTCGGTGTGGGCAGCGCTTCCTCGGACGTTGCGGGAGAAGAAAGCAGTTTGCCCCGAACTTTCCCGGGAGTCTCCGCACACGGAAACCATGTCTGCCGCCCAGACAGCCCCCCCCCCCGACCCCTGTGCACACACAGGCGCCTTGTGTCCCCCGCGCTGGCAGGGGCAGGAGAGGGGCTGGTCCCCCCACCCCTCCAGGGTGGTCCCACAGGCTCAGGCCCCCAGAGAGGGCTGGTAGCGCCTCAGAGCTCAGGGTCACCCCAAGCTTCCTCCTCCAGGGAGCCCCCCGTTCCCGTGTGGCCTTGGGGCGGGCTCACCCTGCACCCACCGATGGGCGGTTCTGGGAAAGGGGTGCCGGGCCCTGTCCGGATGGGGAGGAAACACACAGTCAGGATGCCCTGGTCTGGCCGGCCCGTGTTGCTCAGTGGTGGGCGTCCCCGTGGCCGGTGTTCGGTTCGAGGTCGGGGCTCTGCCCGGGTGCCTGCCCGACCCCCGTGGGATCGGCGATTCTCTTTCTCGCGGCTGTTTCTGTCTCTGTCCTCCCTCCCTCTCTCTGAGGTCGATGAGAACAACAGAGAAGCCGTGGTCCGGGGGCCCGCAGGGGAGGGAGGCACTTTGTGTGGGACACGGGCCTCACACACACGGGCCCGCACCCCCGGGGGCCGTGCCCACAGACCGGAAACCCCGCAAGCCCGCCGAGGGGCTGCGCTCCGGCCTGGCTCGGGAGCGGGCTGCTCACACCCCTCCCCCGGGCGACAGGGCACAGGGTCTCTGAGCTGCAGGGGCCCCAGCACCGCCCAGGAGAGGCGAGGTCACCACCAGGGCCCAGCCCCGCCCACTGGTGCGAGGTCACCACCGGGGCCCAGCCCCGCCCAGGAGAGGCGAGGTCACCACCGGGGCCCAGCCCCGCCCACTGGTGCGAGGTCACCACCGGGGGCCCAGCCCCGCCCACTGGTGCGAGGTCACCACCGGGGCCCAGCCCCGCCCACTGGTGCGAGGTCACCACCGGGCCCCAGCCCCGCCCACTGGTGCGAGGTCACCACCGGGGCCCCGCCCCGCCCACTGGTGCGAGGTCAGCTCTCCAGGGTCAGGGCAGGAGCCAGCGGGTCGCTGCTCCCAGAGCCATGGCCTCCCCTCCCTACAAGCCCTCTCACCAGAGGGACCGGGTCGGGACCCATCCCTGCCCGCTCCCGGGCCCCCGCCTGCCCGCGCTCTGGGGACCGCCGGTGTCTGGCGGCTCTCTGCAGCGGAGAGATGGGGGGGGGGGGGGACCAGGGAGCTCCTTTTTCAGGTTTAAGGGCAGCGAGTGGCCGGTCAAGGTCCTGGGTCCCATCCTCCCGGCTCCTGGACGCGTTTCTCTCCGGTGGACAGCGCCCCCCACCCCTCTGCGGGGCTGGGGCCCTCCAGGGGCTGTAAATCAGGGGGTGCTAATGGGAGCACATCTCCTGCCAATGCGTCCTGTGTCTGGCTCTCTGCAGCAGGGCCCCTCCCACTGTCCCCAAACCCTGCTGTCCCCCGCCCTGTCCCCTGCCCCCACACTGACCCCCCTGCTGCCTCCCACTGTCCCCCGCCCCCGTTGTCCCCCCCCCCCCACGCCAGCCGCTGCCCAGGCCAACCCGGAGCTCCCTGCCCGCAGGGCAGAGCCGAGTGGCAAAGGGGTGACTGTCTCCTCTGGCAGCCGCACCTGGCCGCCCGCCTCGCTCCTCGGGCGGGAGCCAGGAGAACAGGGCCTGGCGCCGGCCCAGCACGGAGCAGGAAGCTTTGGCAGGAGTTGTGCTCCCATTAGCACCCCCCGATTTACAGCCCCTGGAGGGCCCAGCCCCGCAGAGGGGTGGGGGGCGCTGTCCACCGGAGAGAAACGCGTCCAGGAGCCGGGAGGATGGGACCCAGGACCTTGACCGGCCACTCGCTGCCCTTGAACCTGAAGAAGGAGCTCCCGGGTCCGGGGCCCAGGAGCCGTGGCACTGAGGCTGCTGGGAGCGACCAGGCTGCCCCGGGGCCGGGAAGAAGGACTCGGATCCAAGGGAGGCGGTGGGGGGGAGGGGGGGCAGAGTGTTTTGGCTGCGGGTGGTGTGGGCTCGGCACTCAGCGGCCCTCCCCCGGGCTCCCCTCCACTCCGTGGGCACAATGTGTAAGCTGCCCAGTGGGGGCGGGGGTCACAGAGCTGGGGACTTGGTTGCATGTGGCCGGTCCTGTGGTCGGGGGCCTCGGGTCCGAGGAGGGCAGGACGCGGACCAGGAGGGTCCCCCTGCCAGCCTGGCCTGCCCCAGGCGGCGCTCTGGGCTCCCCCAGCTCCGCCTCCGCTCTCCCCCTCTGTCCGGAGGGAAGGCTGGGTCTGTTGTTGTTTTTCCCCTAATCGCTGCTCCCCCCCTCCATCAGCATGTCCTCGGGAAAGCACCCCACGCCCCCCTGAGCTCTTTGATCTCTGGTTCGGGTTCAGCGGCTCCTGTTTGGCAATTACCCGCCTGCGAGGCGGGAGGCGGCGGCCGGGTCTGGCGGGCAGATGGGGCCGGAAGCGGGCAGCGCCATTCATCTTGGATGGATTACAACGGTAGCGCCCGCCGTCCTCCGAGCCGTTCGTGATGAAGCGACGGGAACATCACACGGGAGAAACGTGCAGATTGGCCGTATCCGGGGGAAGATGGATGGACTGCGTGCGTGCGTGGGGGGTGCTCCGAGCACAGACCCTCCCGCCTCCCCCGGCTCATGGGAAAGCCCCTCCGGGAGGGCCGAGGCCTAGAAGGCAGGAGGTGGGAACCCCGACCAGCAGGAGAGAACTTGCTGAGGCCTCCCCCGCCCCTCTTCTCCCTCTCCCTTTCTCTCCCTTTCTCTCCCTCTCTCTCCCTTTCTCTCTCCCTTACTTTCGCTCTCCATCTCTCTTTCCAGCTCTCTCTCTCTCTTCCTTTCTCTCTCTCTTTCTCCATCTCTCTTTCCCTCTCTCTCTCCCCCTTTCTCTCTCCATCTCTCTCTCTCTCTCTCCCTTTCTCTCTCTCTTTCTTTCTCTCTCTTTCTCCCTCTCTCTCCCTTTCTCTCTCCATCTCTCTTTCCTCCCCTCTACCTCTCTCTCTCCCTCTCTCTCTCTCTCTCCCCCCTTCCCTTTCTTCTTCTTCTCTCTCTCTCTCCCCCCTTCCCTTTCTTCTTCCTCTCTCTCTCTCCCTTTCTTTCTTTCTCCATCTCTCTTTCCCTCTCTCTCTCCTTCTCTCTCTCTTTCTCTCTCCATCTCTCTCTCTCCCCTTCCCTTTCTTCTTCCTCTCTCTCTCTCCCTCTCTCTCCCTTTCTTTCTCTCTCCATCTCTCTTTCCCTCTCTCTCTCTCCTTCTCTCTCCCTTTCTCTCTCCATCTCTCTCTCTCCCTCTCTCTCCCTTTCTTTCTCTCTCCATCTCTCTCTTTCTCTCCATCTCTCTCTCTCTCTCCCCCTTCCCTTTCTTCTTCCTCTCTCTCTCTCTCTCTCCCTCTCCCTCCCCCTCTCCCTGCATCCTTTGCCTTGGCCAGTTTCTGAAGGTCTGCGGGGTGACGCTGCAGCGGTCCACATCAATGCAGCTGCCCGGGGCAGGGCCTCCCAGGGCTGGGCATGTGTGGGTTCAGGAAGAGGGGCAGCTCCGTCGCCCAGGAGGGCTGCACCCCTAGATTGTGACGTTTGCTGGAATTATTAGGGGGGGGGCTTTGGAATGAGACCAAGGACAGGGGCGCATTTATGAGCCATCGGCTCGAACCATTAGGACCCCCGGCTTCCTCTTTGTTCTCCTGAAGAGGAAGCACTTAACAAGTTGCCGTTCTTGGTTGTACTTTCTCTAATGAGCCAGAACGCCGCCGGCCGGCCCGGGGAGGAGCTTTGTCCCCCGATTTGTCATCGCTTTCCTCTGCCGGAGACTGACAAGGACCCCCGCGCCTCCAGCCCCCCAGGAAGGAAAGCGGATCTGCCGGCGGGGTTCAAAGACGCCAATTTAGAGCGTCCATCCCTGCGACTGCCTCTGTAATCATGTTTTTACTTTCCTGCCGCCCCCCCCCCCCCCAGGTCACTCTACTTTCTATTGATTAGAGCAGGCTCTGAGGTGAGGGCCGGGGCGGGTGGGGGTGGGGAGACAGAGATGCGCCCCTGGACGTGGCCCGCCTAGAGGAGGCATCGGAGGGTTTGAATGGCATCTCGTCTCGGGGGACAGTATCAGGCTTCCAAATGCCTTGGGCCCATCAGATGAGAGAACAGCCAGGGCTTTCAGGGGGCCGGCGTTCTGCTGCCCGGAGGGGCTCGGCCACACAGATAAAGAGCGGCTCCCGTTCCCTTAACCCTTTCAGGCAGGAGGCATCTGTCACCCACAGGGCGCTGGGCGGGAGGGACCTTTCAGCTCTGATTAAAGTAGCAAGTCCAGGGCCACCGAGGAGCCTTGGAAAGTCCTTCCTTCTGCTTTGCTGACTGGGCTTACCCCCCACGGTGGTGGGGGCGGGGTGGCGACCAGCCTCACTTTCCAAAAGAAACACTTCAAAGTTAAGAGCTCCAGGTCCAACTGCACAGGCTGCAGCTCCCGGAGGAAAATGGGTGCTCGTTAACAGGCGGGGTGCAACAGGCGGGGATGCACCCCGGCCTGGGAGCCAGGAGGGTGAGCAATGGGGAAGGAGCTGACAGTGTGGGAAGCAGGGATACAGTGTGGGAAGCAGGGATACAGTGAGGGAAGCAGGGATACAGTGTGGGAAGCAGGGATACAGTGTGGTGGGAAGCAGGGATACAGTGTGGCGGGAAGCGGGATACAGTGTGGCGGGAAGCGGGATACAGTGTGGCGGGAAGCAGTGATACAATGTAGCGGGAAGCAGAGATACAGTGTGGGAAGCAGTGATACAATGTAGCGGGAAGCAGGGATACAGTGTGGGAAGCAGTGATACAATGTAGCGGGAAGCAGGGATACAGTGTGGGAAGCAGTGATACAATGTAGCGGGAAGCAGGGATACAGTGTGGGAAGCAGTGATACAATGTAGCGGGAAGCAGGGATACAGTGTGGGAAGCAGGGATACAGTGTGGGAAGCAGTGATACAATGTAGCAGGAAGCAGAGATACAGTGTGGGAAGCAGGGATACAGTGTGGGAAGCAGTGATACAATGTAGCGGGAAGCAGAGATACAGTGTGGGAAGCAGGGATACAGTGTGGCGGGAAGCAGAGATACAGTGTGGGAAGCAGGGATACAGTGTGGGAAGCAGGGATACAGTGTGGGAAGCAGAGATACAGTGTGGGAAGCAGGGATACAGTGTGGGAAGCAGGGATACAGTGTGGGAAGCAGAGATACAGTGTGGGAAGCAGAGATACAGTGTGGGAAGCAGGGATACAGTGTGGGAAGCAGGGATACAGTGTGGCGGGAAGCAGGGATACAGTGTGGCGGGAAGCAGGGATACAGTGTGGCGGGAAGCAGGGATACAGTGTGGCGGGAAGCAGGGATACAGTGTGGCGGGAAGCGGGATACAGTGTGGCGGGAAGCGGGATACAGTGTGGCGGGAAGCAGGGATACAGTGTGGCGGGAAGCAGGGATACAGTGTGGCGGGAAGCAGGGATACAGTGTGGCGGGAAGCGGGATACAGTGTGGCGGGAAGCAGGGATACAGTGTGGGAAGCAGGGATACAGTGTGGGAAGCAGGGATACAGTGTGGGAAGCAGAGATACAGTGTGGGAAGCAGGGATACAGTGTGGGAAGCAGGGATACAGTGTGGGAAGCAGGGATACAGTGTGAGAAGCAGAGATACAGTGTGGGAAGCAGGGATACAGTGTGGGAAGCAGGGATACAGTGTGGGAAGCAGGGATACAGTGTGGGAAGCAGGGATACAGTGTGGGAAGCAGGGATACAGTGTGGGAAGCAGGGATACAGTGTGGGAAGCAGGGATACAGTGTGAGAAGCAGAGATACAGTGTGGGAAGCAGGGATACAGTGTGGGAAGCAGGGATACAGTGTGGGAAGCAGGGATACAGTGTGGGAAGCAGGGATACAGTGTGGGAAGCAGGGATACAGTGTGGGAAGCAGGGATACAGTGGGGCGGGAAGCAGGGATAGTGTGGCAGGAAGCAGCAGAGTAGGAAGCAGTGACACCTGTCAGACCAGACTCAGCAGCCTGACGCCTGCACAGCCGGGAAGAAGCACCGGCTCACCGTCCCTGTGGCTTGCACCGCTAGGAGCACCATTTGGTGTGAGGGCCGCTTGTCTGCTTGGCTGCCTGTTCCTGTCACATAAGCAGCTACTCCGGGGACACTTTGGCACTTACCTGGGGAGTTACAGGGAGAGATGGGGTGACGGGACACTTCTAGCCACACCCTCACTGACCCTGTGGGCTCCAGCTGACAGGAGGGGTGCCGGGTACACATCCTCTCCGCATGCCCTGTTTCTTGTTGGCATCATTACTAAGCAGGGTGTGGGCATGGGCACCAGGACCTGGGAGTAAGGGCAGAGCCCTGGACAGTCCCCAGGTCTGGGTGTCCTTGGCTCCTCCAGTACCCTGCTTCTGTCCAGACCCAACTCCCCCTGCATTAGCCTGCCCCCCACCCCCCACGGGCACCATCCGGGCCCGGGGCACCCACTGAGGGCCGGCGGCCGGCATCCTGTCCCTGAGCCGCCCCACGCACCAGCTGCTTCCTGCGGGCACCGCCCGCCGCCGCCGCCGCTAGGAATCCTCGTGCTTACGGGATTGTTTCCTTCCCAGAAAGACCCCCAAAAGTTTCCAAGGGCACAAATCACAGGCTGCTTCCCTGGACGTCCCAGCCCCAGAAAGATGCCCGTTCCTGTCCGCAACGCAACTCGTTAGCGGTGGCTGGCACGTCCCATTAGCTAATTGGAGATGGAATTATCAAATTTGCTCGCTGCTGCTCGCGCTAACCCGAAACCTTCCAATAAAGCGGGCCGGGGCGGCACATGACAGGCCGCCACCCACGGCGGCCCCGAGGCCCCGGGCCGGCCCCGCGCCGCGCGGCTCGCAAAGGGTTCGGGGTAATTGCAGTCATGAGCCGGGGTTGATTGAAGAAAATTATAGCCCGGATTCTCACTACAAGTTTCTTGTGTGTGCGGCTTTTCCTAAACGGTGCGGCGAAACCCGATTACAAGGGGAGACACGGACGGGACTTTCAATAACGGCGCGGAGAGCGTCCCTCGAGCCCCCGTCCCGCTCCGGCCGTGGGGGGGCTGGGCGGGGGGGAGCCTGCAGCGCCCTCGGGCCCGCGCCTGCTGCCCCGAGCAGCTTGGGGGTTCCGTTGGTTTTTCTTTTTTTTTTTTAATATTGTATTGATTTTTCACAGAGAGGAAGGGAGAGGGATAGAAAGTCAGAAACATCGATGAGAGAGAGACATCCATCAGCTGCCTCTTGCACGCCCTCTACCAGGGATGTGCCCGCAGCCAAGGCACATGCCCTTGACCGGAATCGAACCCGGGACCCTTCAGTCCGCAGGCTGACGCTCTGTCCACTGAGCCACACCGGTCTCGGCATTCCGTTGGTGTTTCTAAAGAAAAGTTCCCGGTGCCCAATGTCCGTTTTCTCCTGCCGTTGAAGCCAGAAACTGCGGCGAAGGAAGCTTTCACACATCACAGGTTGATGCCACGTTGCCTGTATGTGTGCTGCACAAATCAGAACACACACACACACACACGCACACGCACACACACACACACACACACACACACGTAATGTTTTTCCCAACTTGTACATCTTTGCCCCGCCCTCTCCAGACAGACCCTGCTGGCCTTGACCTTCCCTGTGGGGCGGGCGGGGGAGCTCAGGAACCGCGTTTCCAACTTGCAAGTCGCAGAAGTGAATTCCTCCGTCGGGATCGATGGTCGTCCCGGGGGCCGGAGGCAGGCGGGAACGGCCGCCAACATGGCGCTGACATTGGAGGTGGTGCCGGGGACTGGGACCCGAGGCGTCCTGCCTCCCCCGTCTCGGGGAAATGGGCAGAATCTCCTCAGGGGCCGAGCCGGAGGCAGGACGGCTCCGGAGGTGGTCCGGGGGCGCGGCTGACCCGACAGGCCGCCCGCTGTGCCCTCTGCCAGCCAGCAGGCCGGCCGGGCCGGGCAGGGGGACGAGGGCATGAGGCTTGGTCTTGGGGAGGCAGGAGCTGGGAGTGAGGGTCCGCGCGTGTAAAGAACGAGTCCCTGTCACTGTTCTCTTCCCCAGGTTTATTCCAAACAGCCAGCTCCGGGGCCGGGGCGTCGGCCTGGAGGCGGGGGGGGGGGGGGGGGGGGGGCCGGAGGGCTGGGGGAGGGGGTGTGATGGAGGCAGGGGTGCGGGCTCAGGGGGTGAGGACTGTGACCTGGAGGGAGGGGTGGGGTGATGGCCGGGGTAAGGACTGTGACCTAGAGGCAGGGGTGGTGGCTGGGGGTGACAGGGGTGATGGCCGGGGTGAGGACTGTGACCTGGAGGGAGGGGTGGTGGCTGGGGGTGACAGGGGTGATGGCCGGGGTGAGGACTGTGACCTGGAGGGAGGGGTGGGGTGATGGCCGGGGTGAGGACTGTGACCTGGAGGCAGGGGTGGGGTGATGGCTCAGGGTGGTGGAAGGGCGGTGACCTGCCTCGGGTGCTCAGAGCTGTGGGTGACCCCCAGGCCATGGGGCCCGGGCAGGGGGTGTGGGCAGCCGGGATGGGGTGGGGATCGGCATGGTGCCGGCTGGCCCCTGGCTCCGGGGACGGACGGAGGAGGGTGGGGAGGCTCTGAGTGCGTGTCTGATCCCCTGCCTGGGTGGCAGTTGGGGAAACCGAGGCCCAGGGCAGTGCGGGACCATACAGACTTTCCCACACCAGGCAGGGCACTGAGCTCTGCCGGCTCCTCACCTGGATCTTCCTTCTGGCCCTCCCGTTCCGTCCCCCTGCCCCCCCTGCTATCCACGCCCCCCGCCGCCACGTGACTCGAGACATCCCGGCTCTTGAGCTTCCCCGCAGACAGGAGCCATCGCTGCCCACGCCTACGGGGCACGGGGACAGGTGCGGCCAGCTGAGGCCGAGGGGCTGAGGGCCAGGGCAGCGTCTTCCCATCAGCCGGCGTTGGCAGGCGTGGCGGGCGCTGTGGAGGGAGCGGGGCCGGGCTGCCACGCCAGCCAGGTGCCACCCCCGGTGAGACCTGCCTCCTCTTTTCGGAGGCGGGCGGTGTGAGGGTGCACCGGCGCCCCCTGCTGCCGGGGGTCTGCACTGCAGCGCCACAGTCTGTGTGCGCGTGTGAGCGTGTGTGCTGTGTGAGTGTGTGTGTGTGAGTTTTTGTGCATGTGTGAGCGTGTGCATGTGGCGGGAGGCGTGACTGTGTGCATGTGTGTGTGCATGTGTGAGTGTGTGCGTGCGGCGGGAGGTGTGGCTGTGTGAGTGTGTGTGAGTGTGTGAGCGTGTGTGCTGTGTGAGTGTGTGCGTGCGGTGGGAGGCGTGGCTGTGCGTGTATGTGAGCGTGTGCATGTGTGAGTGTGTGTGTGTGAGTGTGTGTGTGAGCGTGTGGGTGCGGCGGGAGGTGTGACTGTGTGTGCATGTGTGAGCATGTGTGTGCGGCGGGAGGTGTGGCTGTGTGTGTATGAGCGTGTGCATGTGTGAGTGTGTGTGTGTGAGTGTGTACGTGTGTGTGAGCATATGTGCATGTGTGAGCATGAGCATGTGCATGTGACGGGAAGTGTGAGTGTGAGTGTGCATGTGTGTGTGCATGTGTGAGCGTGTGTGTGTGAGTGTGTACGCGTGTGTGAGCACATGTGCGTGTGTGAGCATGAGCATGTGCATGTGACGGGAAGTGTGACTGTGTGTGTGCATGTGTGTGTGCATGTGTGAGCGTGTACGTGCGGTGGGAGGCATGGCTGTGTGCCTGTGTGAGCGTGTGCGTGTGTGAGCATGTGCATGCAGCGGGAGGCGTGACTGTGTGGGCGTGTGTGAGCGTGTGCGTGTGTGAGCGTGTGCGTGCGGCGGGAGGCATGGCTGTGTGTGCGTGTGTGAGCATGTGCATGTGTGAGCGTGTGCTTGCGGCGGGAGGCATGGCTATGTGTGCGTGTGTGAGCGTGTGCATGTGTGAGCGTGTGCTTGCGGCGGGAGGCGTGGCTGTGTGTGCGTGTGTGAGCGTGTGCGAGCAGCGGGAGGCGTGGCTGTGTGTGTGTGTGAGCGTGTGCGTGTGTGAGCGTTGCGTGCGGCAGGAGGCGTGGCTGTGTGCGTGTGTGAGCGTTGCGTGCGGCAGGAGGCGTGGCTGTGTGTGCGCGTGTAAGCATGTGCATGTGTGAGCGTGTGCATGCGGTGGGAGGCGTGGCTGTATGTGCATGTGTGAGGGTGTGCGAGCAGCGGGAGGAGTGTGTGTGTGTGCGTGTGTGAGCGTGTGCGTGTGTGAGCATGTGTGTGCGGCGGGAGGCGTGGCTGTGTGTGCGTGTGTGAGCGTGTGCTTGCGGCGGGAGGCGTGGCTGTGTGCGTGTGTGCGTGCGGCGGGAGGCGTGACTGTGTGCGTGTGTGAGCGTGTGTGTGCGAGCGTGTGCGTGCGGCGGGAGGCGTGGCTGTGGGGTGTGGGCCTGGCAGCCGTGAGGCTCCCACTGCGGGCAGGGTTTCCAGCCACGGGAGGCCCGGCCCCCTCTCCCGCTGTGGCCGTGGGCAGGCAGTGCGCTCACAGGGGACCCCATCCCTCTCCCCTCAGACCGGCCCCCCGCCCCCCCCGAGACAGCAGCAGGGGAGCCCTTGCCATTGGGGGGCCTCCTCCCTGAGGTCCGTCACCGCCCAGACCGGGTGGGCCCAGCAGTCACAGGCAGGCGCCCTGTGGCCACCTCTGGGGCCAGGGCCAGCACCCCTCCCCACAGAGCCCTGGTCCGTCCACCCCCTCTGCCGGTCAGAGCCTGCAGGGCCGGGCCGCTGAGTCCCTGGGGACCCAGGAGGAAACCCCGTTTATCTTGGGCTGCGGGGCTTCCTGGCGTGCTGGGCTCCTGCTTTCCGGAGGAGGCTCTGTAACGCCTGTGCTTCCTGCTCCAGCTGGGCGGGGGGGGGGGGGGGGGGGGGCGGGGGGCGGGGAGGGGCTGGGGGGAGGGGGGACTGTGAGGGGAATGGGGGGAATGAGGGGCTATGGGGGGAAATGGAGGGCTCTAGGGGGTGTGGCAGTATGGGAGGTGTCGGGGGAAATGGGAAGCTGTGGGGGCTGTTGGGGGTGTGTGGGTGTGGGGGAAATGGGGGCTGTGGGGGCTGTGGGGGGTGTGGGGCTCTGGAGGGGTGGGGGCGCTGTGGGGACTGTGGAGGGTATGGGGGTGTGGGGGGAAATTGGGGCTGTGGGATGTGGGGGGAAATGGGGGTTGTGGGGGGAATGGGGGGCCGTGGGGGGTGTGGGGGCTGTGGGGAGGAATCGGGGGAAAAGGAGGGCTATATGGGGTGGGGGCTATGGAGGGAAATGGGGGGGCTGTTGGGGGGGAAATGGGGGCTGTGGGGTGTGGGGGGAAATGGGGGGTGTGGGCGGAATGGGGGGGCCGTGGGAAGTGTGTGGGGACGAATGGGGGGGGAAAGGAGGGCTGTATGGGGTGGAGGCTATGAAGGGAAATGGGAGGCTGTTGGGGGAAATGGGGGCTGTGGGGTGTGGGGGGAAATGGGGGGTGTGGGAGCTGTGGGGGGCTGCTGGGGTGGTGGGGCTGCAGGGACCATAGGGACGGGGTGACATCACTGGGCAGCTGCTGGTGGGTCGGGACTGTGCTGTGACTCTGGCTCCTGTGTGGCCGGCGAGGACAGGCCCTGTATCGGCTTTGGGGCGTCTCAGCCCACGGGACCGGCCGGGGTGTCGGAGAGTCGGGGACTCCCCGCACGTGGCGCCCAGAGTGGCTCCGCGCCGCCTCGCTGGAGGGAGTGCAGCAAACAGGCCGGAGCAGGAGCGGCTGCAGCCGGGGTGGGGGGGGGGGCGGGGGGCAGAGCCGGCTCGGGAGCCTGCTGGGGCGTCAGGGGAGGAGGGAACAGGAGCGGGGCCGCAGCCGGCAGGCGGGCGCGGAGTCTGACCCGGCCCCGTGTGCGGGGAGCCCCGGACCTTCAGGGGGACAGGGACCCCAATCTACGAAGGGAGTAGGGACTGTGTAGACGGGTGGGGGGCCACACTGGGGGGCACCTGTGCGCCCCAGGCCAGGGACTCCCTGCCCCGCCCCCACCTGGGGCTGGAACCCAACGTGCGCTCTGAAAGGCATGTCAAGGGCGTCCTCGCAGCCAGAGCAGGCGCAGCGCCAGGCCCGCCCCCAGAGCCTCCTCACGCGGCGGCCCCCCCCGACCGACCGCAGCGGCAACAATGTGACACTTATGTAACGCGGCCCAGAGACCTTCCAGCGCAGAGAACCGGCCCCGCACACCCCGCGTCTCCCCACATCTCCCCGAGCACATCCAGGTCTCCCCACATCTCCCCGAGCACACCCAGGTCTCCCCACATCTCCCCGCACACCCAGGTCTCCCCACATCTCCCCGCACACCCCGCGTCTCCCCACATCTCCCCGAGCACACCCAGGTCTCCCCACATCTCCCCGAGCACATCCAGGTCTCCCCACATCTCCCCGCACACCCCGCGTCTCCCCACATCTCCCCGAGCACACCCAGGTCTCCCCACATCTCCCCGCACACCCCGCGTCTCCCCACATCTCCCCGAGTACATCCAGGTCTCCCCACATCTCCCCGCACACCCCGCGTCTCCCCACATCTCCCCGAGTACATCCAGGTCTCCCCACATCTCCCCGCACACCCAGGTCTCCCCACATCTCCCCGAGCACACCCAGGTCTCCCCACATCTCCCCGAGCACACCCAGGTCTCCCCACATCTCCCCGAGCACACCCAGGTCTCCCCACATCTCCCCGAGCACACCCAGGTCTCCCCACATCTCCCCGCACACCCCGCGCCTCCCCACATCTCCCCGAGCACACCCAGGTCTCCCCACATCTCCCCGCACACCCCGCGCCTCCCCACATCTCCCCGAGCACATCCAGGTCTCCCCACATCTCCCCGCACACCCCGCGCCTCCCCACATCTCCCCGAGCACACCCAGGTCTCCCCACATCTCCCCGCACACCCCGCGCCTCCCCACATCTCCCCGAGCACACCCAGGTCTCCCCACATCTCCCCGCACACCCCGCGCCTCCCCACATCTCCCCGAGCACACCCAGGTCTCCCCACATCTCCCCGAGCACACCCAGGTCTCCCCACATCTCCCCGAGCACATCCAGGTCTCCCCACATCTCCCCGCACACCCAGGTCTCCCCACATCTCCCCGAGCACACCCAGGTCTCCCCACATCTCCCCGAGCACATCCCGCGCCTCCCCACATCTCCCCGCACATCCCGCGTCTCCCCACATCTCCCCGCACACCCCGCGCCTCCCCACATCTCCCCGAGCACATCCAGGTCTCCCTGTGCACACCCCGCATCTCCCAGTGAGGCTGCGGCCCGGGCGGGGGGTGCGGGGCTCCAGGAGCAGCTCCCCCGGACAGGACAGGACAGGACAGGACAGGCCTTGCTGGGGCCACAGAGGACGGAGGGAGGAGGAGCTGCCGCTCAAGGGTGACCCCCGGGTCAGAAGCCCAAACGGGCAGTGGGAGAGGAGCCGGCCGCCCGATGGGCCCCTCCGTGGCCCCTCCACAGAGAGGGCACAGGCAGGACCCGCACAGGCCTGGGGGGGCTGGAGCCCAGGACAGGGACGTGCATTGCAGGGCTGCCCTGCCCCCCCCCCCCGGGCTCACTCTGCTCCTCTGAGGTCGTCATTGCCACGTGCTCCCGGGCCCGCCCACCCCCCGGAGCCACACATCGCTTTCCAGAACCTTCGTAACCACCTCCACGCAGCTCCCGGGGCTCCGCCTGAGCGCTGGGTTGGGCTGGGATGGGGGTTGTGAGACAGACCTGACGGCTCATCCATTCATCTATTCATTCATTTTCCATCCATCCGCCCCCCATTTATTCATGCATCATCTATCCATTCACTCATTCCTCCATTTGTTCATTCATTCATTCACCCCCATTCATCCATCCACGGATCCATTCACTCATTCATCCATTCGTTCGTTCATTCATTCACCCCCATTCATTTACCCATTCATCCATCCACCGATCCATTCACTCATTCCTCCATTCGTTCGTTCATTCATTCGTTCATCCATTCACCCACCCAATTCATTCACTCATTCATCCATTTGCTCATTCTTCCATTTGTTCATTCGTTCATCCATCCACCCCCATTCATTTAGCCATTCATCCGTCCACTCACCCATTCACTCATTCTTCCATTCGTTCATCATTCACCCCTTCATTCACTCCTCCATCCACCCATTCACTCATTTGTCCATTCATTCACTCATTCACCCCTTCATTCACTCCTCCATCCACCCATTCACTCATTTGTCCATTCGTTCATTCATTCGTCCCTTCATTCACTCCTCCATCCATCCATTCACTCATTTGTCCATTGGTTCACTCATTCACCCCTTCATTTATTCATCCATCCACTCCCATTCATTTACCCATTCATCCATCTATTCATCCATTCACTCATCCTTCCATTCATTCATTCATCCACTCCTTCGTTTATTCATTCATCCATCCACCCACCCATTCATTTACCCATTCATCCATCCACCCTTCCATTCGTTCATCATCCACCCCTTCATTCACTCATCTACCCATCCATTCACTCATTCTTCCATTCGTTCATCATCCACCCCTTCATTCACTCATCCATCCATCCATTCACTCATTTGTCCATTCGTTCATTCATTCATCCCTTCATTCACTCCTCCATCCATCCCTTCACTCATTTGTCCATTCGTTCACTCATTCACCCCTTCATTTATTCATCCATCCACTCCCATTCATTTACCCATTCATCCATCTATTCATCCATTCACTCATCCTTCCATTCATTCATTCATCCACTCCTTCGTTTATTCATTCACCCATCCACCCACCCATTCATTTACCCATTCATCCATCCACCCTTCCATTCGTTCATCATCCATCCCTCCATTCACTCATTTGTCCATTCGTTCATCATCCACCCCTTCATTCACTCCTCCACCCATCCATTCACTCATTGTCCCTCAGCTCACTCATTCTCCCCTTCATTTGTCCATCAGCTCACTCATTCTCCCCTTCATTCCCTGTGGAAGAGTCTGGGGTCCTCAGCACCTGAGACAAATGCCATCAGCCTCACCGATGCCAACGTGCCACTCCCAGGGCATGGCCTCTCCTCTGGGCAGCCAGCGGCCACCCAGCAGGAGCCCTCGGACGCAGTGCAGGGGGGTGCGCAGGGGTGAGCCCTCAGGTGGAATCCTAAGCAGAATCGTCCACTCAGTCGGTCAGGACCCCCCGCCCCGCAGCCTCCTGTCAGTGCCCCGCCCAGTGAGGACCCAGCCACCTGCCCACCTGTGGCAGCGTGTACGGTACCGGCGGCCCTGGGCCTGGCGTCATGCCCGGGGGGCGTGCCCCTGCCCCGGGAAGGGACACAGGAGGCTCTGGGCAGGCCCCCGCTCCCTGGTGGGGGCACACATTACAGCCCCTGCCCAGACCCTGGCCACCGAATGTCCCCCCGCACACAGGTCACCGCGGCCAGGGGGCCACCCTGCTCAGAGCGGGCGCGCCCAGGTCCCCCCCCCGCCCCCCCGTCCTCACGCTCTGACTGAAGAGCCCGCTCCCGTTGGAGCTGTCACCCGAAACCAGGGTCTCGGTGAAGCCCTATCGCCCAGGAAATCTCGGGCTGAGCCGAGGGGACGGAGGGGACCGGAAGAAAGAGGACACCTCTCGGGAGGGCCGCTCCCTGGAGGGTCAGACCCCCGGGGGCTCAGCTGCAGGCCAGCTCAGTCCTGGGGCCAGCCAGGCGAAGGCAGGGGACACTCCCCCTGGGGGGGGGGCGAGGGGCACTGTGCCCCCAGAGCAAAGGGAAGCAGCGTCCCTGACCCCGGCTCCCGGGGATGTGCCAGTGTCCTGGGGCCGCCAGAACCGGGTGGCGACTTGACACCGAGCACAGTCCCCTCGGGCTGGGCTGTGGCTGAGCTGGGGGGGCGGGCGGCTGCTTCGCTCTGGGCGCTCCGAGGCTGAGTCCGTGCCAGGGGCTCCCGGCTCCCGGTGCCACCACGGCCTGGTGTTGTTGGCCTGTAGAACCGTCACCCCAACCCCGACCCGCGCCCTGTCCCTCCCGTGTGTCCGTCCCGCGCAGAAGGTCATGGTCACGGGAGCGGCTCCACCTCATTCCCCGCCCGAGGCTGTACCAATGGCCCCGCAGAGGCCCGGCTCCCACAGGTCCCGTCCGGAGGGTCTGGCTGGTGGGATTTTAGGGGCCACGGTTGACAGGGCCCATGGTCAGCTCTAGGGAACAGCGGTCACTGCCAGGCTGGCCACCTCTGCCCTGGGGGCGGCCTGCCAACCAAGGGTGGTGCCCACAGGAGCCCCGCCTCCCCTCTGTGTAGCCCCAGCACCCCGAATCCTGGGGACTCGTCACCACCCTCCCCCAGGGCCTGCTCAGGGGCGGAGGGAGCCGGGCCCGGGCAGAGGCGGGGTGGGCGTGGCCGCCTAAACCTCAGGAGCCAGGCGGGGGGGCTCTCAGGCCGCGGGGTGTCCCCCGGAGCACCTGCTGGCACCCGCCCCGCTGCCCGCGCCAGGCGGCTCCCTGTCCCCGAGAGAACACTGCTGGGAAGGGGGACCCCGGTGGGGGGAGAGTGTGTCCCCGGTCAGCGGGAAGGCCGGACTGAGGGCGCAGGCACAGCCGCAGCCTCGAGACTCCACGGGAGACCAGCGTTTGGAATCGAGATTTTTGGTGTCCACATCCCCCTTCTTTCCCCTCTGAATGGCCCTCTCCAGAGGCCCCTCACAGCCCCCCGCAGCCCCCCACAGCACCCCACAGCCCCCCCACAGCCCCCACAGCCCCCCATAGCCCCCCACAGCCCCTCACAGCCCCCCCACAGCCCCTCACAGCCCCTCACAGCCCCCCCACAGCCCCCACAGCCCCCCACAGCCCCTCACAGCCCCTCACAGCCCTCACAGCCCCCCCACAGCCCCCACAGCCCCCCACAGCCCCTCACAGCCCCTCACAGCCCTCACAGCCCCTCACAGCCCCCCACAGCCCCCACAGCCCCCCACAGCCCCTCACAGCCCTCACAGCCCCTCACAGCCCTCACAGCCCTCACAGCCCCTCACAGCCCCTCACAGCCCCCCACAGCCCCACAGCCCCCCACAGCCCCTCACAGCCCCTCACAGCCCTCACAGCCCCTCACAGCCCCTCACAGCCCCTCACAGCCCCACAGCCCCTCACAGCCCCTCACAGCCCCTCACAGCCCCACAGCCCCCCACAGCCCCTTACAGCCCCCCACAGCCCCACAGCCCCCACAGCCCCCCATAGCCCCCCACAGCCCCTCACAGCCCCCTCACAGCCCCTCACAGCCCCTCACAGCCCCACAGCCCCTCACAGCCCCTCACAGCCCCTCACAGCCCCAC
Organism: Antrozous pallidus; assembly: GCA_027563665.1. Taxonomy (NCBI): domain Eukaryota; kingdom Metazoa; phylum Chordata; class Mammalia; order Chiroptera; family Vespertilionidae; genus Antrozous; species Antrozous pallidus. The sequence goes on from CM050508.1 coordinate 213,139,491, forward strand.
AGCCCCCCACAGCCCCTTACAGCCCCCCACAGCCCCACAGCCCCCACAGCCCCCCATAGCCCCCCACAGCCCCTCACAGCCCCCCCCACAGCCCCTCACAGCCCCTCACAGCCCCCCACAGCCCCCACAGCCCCCCACAGCCCCTCACAGCCCCTCACAGCCCTCACAGCCCCTCACAGCCCCCCACAGCCCCCACAGCCCCCCACAGCCCCTCACAGCCCTCACAGCCCCTCACAGCCCTCACAGCCCTCACAGCCCCTCACAGCCCCTCACAGCCCCTTACAGCCCCACAGCCCCCCACAGCCCCTCACAGCCCCTCACAGCCCCTCACAGCCCCACAGCCCCCCACAGCCCCTCACAGCCCCTCACAGCCCTCACAGCCCCTCACAGCCCCTCACAGCCCCTCACAGCCCCACAGCCCCCCACAGCCCCTCACAGCCCCTCACAGCCCTCACAGCCCCTCACAGCCCCTCACAGCCCCTCACAGCCCCACAGCCCCCCACAGCCCCTTACAGCCCCCCACAGCCCCACAGCCCCCCACAGTCCCCCACAGCCTGGAGGGGTTTCAGGGACAAAATAGCCCAAATCGGGTGTCACGTGTCCCACTGGGACTCAGAGGCTGAGACCTTTGTCTGCGGGGGACGCGGCACCGGGGCTGATGGGAGACACTGGGACCCGGCAGAAGCTCCGACCCACAGCCTCTGCTGCCCGCCTACCCACCCCCACAGCCTGGGCCTCCCTGTCTGCAGGACACTCAGCTGCTCCTTGCCCTCACCCCGCCCCCCCCACTCTGCACCCCCCCCCCCGCCCCCGATCGCCAGCCGGGAGTCATCTTTCAGGCGGTCGCACAGTCAGGACCAACAAGCGCGAGGGTCCGAGCGGGAATCCTGTTTGCGGACAATAAGTCATTTGACCCGGCCGCTGATCCGGTTACTGATCCGCAGCGTAGCCGCCCCCCACGGCCGCCGCACACGCCGCCACCACCGGCGTCGGGCAGGAAGCGCACAGAGACCCTCCCGGCCCCCCCGGCTGCCGGCTGGGGCCCCCCTGGGCGGCCAGGAGGGTGGGCACCCAGGCCAGGCCCAGCCCACCCCTCCCAGCTGCAGGCCGGCCGGGCGGGGAGCCATTCGGCTGCAGGAGGATGTGCACCCCCCCGCCCCCCCGCGAGGAACCGCCTCCGTGGGTGCGGGCCCTGGAGGTGGCCCTCGGACAGGAGCCATCCTCTCTGCTCTGCCCGGGCCCTGCCCCCCCGGAGCTGAGTGAGGGCACTACCTATGCTCCCCCCAGGAGGGCTGTGGACTCTGTCCCTTTAAGAATCAAGACCGCCTTGCCCTGGCCGGGGGCTCAGTGGTTAGAGCGCCAGCCCACGGACCAAAGGGTCTCGGGTTCGATTCCTGGTCAAGGGCAGGCACCTGGGTTGCAGGTCCCCCAGCCCAGGTTGGGGCATGTGCAGCCAGTCAATGTGTCCTTCTCATGTTACTGTTTCTCCCTCTCTCTCTCTCTCTCTCTCCCCCTCTCTCCCCTCCCCTCTGTCTCTGGAAATCAATGGAAAGAATACTCTCGAATGAGGATATAAAAAAAAAAAAGAATCGAGACCCCCTTCCCCCCCGCCCCGGCTCTCTGGTTCCCGGGACAGGGATGACGGGAGATTCTGTCCCAGAACCGCCTCGAACCCTCAGCCACGAGGGGGTGAGGGGTGCCTGGGGCCTGGGCACCCACTTCACCTTGGGCCTGTCAAGCCACACCACGGCCTTTGACCCTCACCCGGCCAGACTTCGATGCCCTTGAACGCCCTGAGGGTGACCTTGAGCAGAGGGCACCCATCCTGCTGTGGGCACAGCCTGGCTGGTCGCTTCAGCCCCTGCCTCCTCCCCACTCATCTGCTCCCGCCCCCGGGTGCCAGCACGGAGCGGCCCTCCCGCCTGCGTCCACGCTCACGGCGTCACTGTCCTCCTCCCTGTGCCCGCCAGCTGCCAGCTCTGAACCCCAAGTCCACGGCCCCCAGACCCCACCTTCCAGGGTGGATCAGCGAGAGGAGCGCCTGTCGGCCGAGGCGGCCGCTCGGGGGCCCGGGTGTGTGTGGGAGCTCCGGGGAAGAGGCAGCCCCCTGCTCACGGGCCGAGGGGGGGCCTTGAGCCCCACCGCCCCTCCTCCCCGCACCCCCACCCGCGCTCTCGCCTCTCCTCCGGGGCAGGAACCCGAGCCGCCTTGCGTGCCTGCGGGGTCAGGGGTCGGGGGTCAGGGGTAAGAGATAAGAGCCGGCCCTTTGTGAGGGAGCTCGGCTTTCCGCTCACAGGAAGGGGCCTGCTGTGCTGAATGGGCTGCCGGTGGGGGGGTCCGCGTCCGATAAGGAGGGACCCTCCGCAGGCCGCGGGGAGCCGGGCGGGGACCTGCCCCCTCCACCCGCACCTGCGTGCCTGGCGGAGGGCCCTGGGCAAAGCCTCCCTGTCCCTTCCCCGGGCCAGCCTGATGGACACATTCCCGGGACCCAGCCCCCCAAAAGTCTCGGGAGCAGTCTGCTGCTCCTCCCACAGGCCGAGCCGACAGCTACCACGGGGCCACTGATGAACAGGCGCGGCCACGTCCTCAGAGGACGCAGCACGGGAACCCCAAACCCAGGCCCCGGGGGCCCCGCATGCCTTTCTGGACAGTGTTCCAGGCTGAGCAGCTGCTGACGGTGGCCTAGACCAGGGCCGGGGTGCGGGGGGGGGGGTGTAGGGGAACAGGGTGCGGGGTGTAGGGTTGTAGGGGAACAGGGTGTAGGGGGGAGGGTTGTAGGGGAACAGGGTGTAGGGGGGAGGGTTGTAGGGGAACAGGGTGTAGGGGAGTGTAGGGGAACGGTGTAGGGGGGATGGTTGTAGGGGAACAGGTTGTAGGGGGGAGGGTTGTAGGGGAACAGGGTGTAGGGGGTGTAGGGGAACAGGGTGTAGGGGGTGTAGGGGAACAGGGTGTAGGGGGGGGTTGTAGGGGAACAGGGTGTAGGGGGTGTAGGGGAACAGGGTAGTAGGGGGTGTAGGGGAACAGGGTGCGGGGGTATAGGGGAACAGGGTGCAGGGGGGAGGGTTGTAGGGGAACAGGGTGTAGGGGGGAGGGTTGTAGGGGAACAGGGTGTAGGGGGTGTAGGGGAACAGGGTGTAGGGGGGAGGGTTGTAGGGGAACAGGGTGTAGGGGGGAGGGTTGTAGGGGAACAGGGTGTAGGGGGGAGGGTTGTAGGGGAACAGGGTATAGGGGGATGTAGGGGAACAGGGTATAGGGGGATGTAGGGGAACAGGGTGTAGGGTTGTAGGGGAACAGGGTGTAGGGGGGGTGTAGGGGAACAGGGTGCAGGGGGGAGGGTTGTAGGGGAACAGGGTGTAGGGGGGAGGGTTGTAGGGGAACAGGGTGTAGGGTTGTAGGGGAACAGGGTGTAGGGGGGAGGGTTGTAGGGGAACAGGGTGTAGGGGGTATAGGGGAACAGGGTGTAGGGGGTGTAGGGGAACAGGGTGTAGGGGTGTAGGGGAACAGGGTGTAGGGGGAAGGTTGTAGGGGAACAGGGTGTAGCGGGGAGGGTTGTAGGGGAACATTGTGTAGGGGGGAGGGTTGTAGGGGAACAGGGTGTAGGGGGGTGTAGGGGAACAGGGTGTAGGGGGTGTAGGGGAACAGGGTGTAGGGGGTGTAGGGGAACAGGGTGTAGGGGGGATGGTTGTAGGGGAACAGGGTGTAGGGGGGTGTAGGGGAACAGGGTGTAGGGGGTGTAGGGGAACAGGGTGTATGGTTGTAGGGGAACAGGGTGTAGGGGGTGTAGGGGAACAGGGTGTAGGGGGGAGGGTTGTAGGGGAACAGGGTGTAGGGGGGAGGGTTGTAGGGGAACAGGGTGTAGGGGGTGTAGGGGAACAGGGTGTAGGGGGTGTAGGGGAACAGGGTGTAGGGGGGAGGGTTGTAGGGGAACAGGGTGTAGGGGGTGTAGGGGAACAGGGTGTAGGGGGTGTAGGGGAACAGGGTGTAGGGGGAGGGTTGTAGGGGAACAGGGTATAGGGGGATGTAGGGGAACAGGGTGTAGGGGGTGTAGGGGAACAGGGTGTAGGGGGTGTAGGGGAACAGGGTGTAGGGGGGATGGTTGTAGGGGAACAGGGTGTAGGGGGTGTAGGGGAACAGGGTGTAGGGGGTGTAGGGGAACAGGGTGTAGGGGGTGTAGGGGAACAGGGTATAGGGGGATGTAGGGGAACAGGGTGTAGGGTTGTAGGGGAACAGGGTGTAGGGGGGGGTGTAGGGGAACAGGGTGCAGGGGGGAGGGTTGTAGGGGAACAGGGTGTAGGGGGGAGGGTTGTAGGGGAACAGGGTGTAGGGGAGTGTAGGGGAACAGGGTGTAGGGGGGATGGTTGTAGGGGAACAGGTTGTAGGGGGGAGGGTTGTAGGGGAACAGGGTGTAGGGGGTGTAGGGGAACAGGGTGTAGGGAGTGTAGGGGAACAGGGTGTAGGGGGGGGTTGTAGGGGAACAGGGTGTAGGGGGTGTAGGGGAACAGGGTAGTAGGGGGTGTAGGGGAACAGGGTGCGGGGTATAGGGGAACAGGGTGCAGGGGGGAGGGTTGTAGGGGAACAGGGTGTAGGGGGGAGGGTTGTAGGGGAACAGGGTGTAGGGGGTGTAGGGGAACAGGGTGTAGGGGGGAGGGTTGTAGGGGAACAGGGTGTAGGGGGTGTAGGGGAACAGGGTGTAGGGGGGAGGGTTGTAGGGGAACAGGGTGTAGGGGGGAGGGTTGTAGGGGAACAGGGTGTAGGGGGCAGGGTTGTAGGGGAACAGGGTATAGGGGGATGTAGGGGAACAGGGTATAGGGGGATGTAGGGGAACAGGGTGTAGGGTTGTAGGGGAACAGGGTGTAGGGGGGGTGTAGGGGAACAGGGTGTAGGGGGGAGGGTTGTAGGGGAACAGGGTGTAGGGGGGAGGGTTGTAGGGGAACAGGGTGTAGGGTTGTAGGGGAACAGGGTGTAGGGGGGAGGGTTGTAGGGGAACAGGGTGTAGGGGGGAGGGTTGTAGGGGAACGGTGTAGGGGGGTGTAGGTGAACAGGGTAGTAGGGGGTGTAGGGGAACAGGGTGTAGGGGGGATGGTTGTAGGGGAACAGGTTGTAGGGGGGAGGGTTGTAGGGGAACAGGGTGTAGGGGGGTGTAGGGGAACAGGGTGTAGGGGGTGTAGGGGAACAGGGTGTAGGGGGGAGGGTTGTAGGGGAACAGGGTGTAGGGGTTGTAGGGGAACAGGTTGTAGGGGGGAGGGTTGTAGGGGAACAGGGTGTAGGGGGTGTAGGGGAACAGGGTGTAGGGGGGATGGTTGTAGGGGAACAGGGTGTAGGGGGGAGGGTTGTAGGGGAACAGGGTGTAGGGGGGAGGGTTGTAGGGGAACAGGGTATAGGGGGATGTAGGGGAACAGGGTGTAGGGGGTATAGGGGAACAGGGTGTAGGGGGTGTAGGGGAACAGGGTGTAGGGGGTGTAGGGGAACAGGGTATAGGGGGATGTAGGGGAACAGGGTGTAGGGTTGTAGGGGAACAGGGTGTAGGGGGGGGTGTAGGGGAACAGGGTGCAGGGGGGAGGGTTGTAGGGGAACAGGGTGTAGGGGGTGTAGGGGAACAGGGTGTAGGGGGGAGGGTTGTAGGGGAACAGGGTGTAGGGGGTGTAGGGGAACAGGGTGTAGGGGGGAGGGTTGTAGGGGAACAGGGTGTAGGGGGTGTAGGGGAACAGGGTGTAGGGGGTGTAGGGGAACAGGGTGTAGGGGGGAGGGTTGTAGGGGAACAGGGTGTAGGGGGGAGGGTTGTAGGGGAACAGGGTGTAGGGGGATGTAGGGGAACAGGGTGTAGGGGGTGTAGGGGAACAGGGTGTAGGGGGGAGGGTTGTAGGGGAACAGGGTGTAGGGGGTGTAGGGGAACAGGGTATAGGGGGATGTAGGGGAACAGGGTGTAGGGGGTGTAGGGGAACAGGGTGTAGGGGGTGTAGGGGAACAGGGTGTAGGGGGGAGGGTTGTAGGGGAACAGGGTGTAGGGGGGAGGGTTGTAGGGGAACAGGGTGTAGGGGAATGTAGGGGAACAGGGTGTAGGGGGTGTAGGGGAACAGGGTGTAGGGGGGAGGGTTGTAGGGGAACAGGGTGTAGGGGGGAGGGTTGTAGGGGAACAGGGTGTAGGGGGTGTAGGGGAACAGGGTGTAGGGGGGAGGGTTGTAGGGGAACAGGGTGTAGGGGGGAGGGTTGTAGGGGAACAGGGTGTAGGGGGGAGGGTTGTAGGGGAACAGGGTTTAGGGGGTGTAGGGGAACAGGGTGTAGGGGGGTGTAGGGGAATAGGGTGTAGGGGGGAGGGTTGTAGGGTAACAGGGTGTAGGGGGGTGTAGGGGAACGGTGCGGGGGGCAGGGGGGTAGGGAGTGGGGGGGAGGGGGGCCTGTGCTTTAAGATGTGAACCGAGTCCAGAGGAAACACGCTCCGAATCCCTAGCGAGCGGCCGGCGTGACCCCGGTGCCGGGCGCGGCAGCCCCGTGGGGCCGGGCTGGGAGGCCTTTCTTGCTGCCGAGGGGCACCTGGCGGAGGTGCAGCAAGAGGCTGGGGAGGCGTGACCCGGGTCCCTGTCCTGGGCTAACTGCCCCCCTCAGTCATCCCCCCGCCCCTGGGGAAGGGCTCTGAGCCCACCCAGGACCCCCTCCAGCTGCTCCGGGCACAGCCCTGCGCGGCCTGGGACTCCCAGGTCAGGCGCCTTTTCCGCGTGACACAGGTGAGCCCGGGTCCCAGAGGACGGGCAGCGGCTCAGCCGTGCCTGACACACAGCCGGCCTCGAGCCGGCCGCAGGGCTCAGGGGCTGAGCGTCCACCTAGGAACCAGGAGGTCAGGGTTCGATTCCCGGTCGGGGCACAGGCCCGGGTTGCGGGCTCCATCCCCAGTGGGGGGCGAGCAGGAGGCAGCCGGTCCATGTTTCTCTCTCACATTGATATCTCTCTCTCTCCGCCCCCCCTTCCTCTCTGACATCAATAAAATATACTTTAAAAATAAAGCTGGCCTTAGAGCTGGCGGCACCCCAGGCAGGTGACAGGTTAGGCCCCGCCTGCTCAGAGCACCCACCCCCCCGCCCCCCTGCCCTCTCGGCCCCTGGCCAGCCTCGCCCACAGCCCCCACAGCTTCCCTGCCTTCCCTGCCTCCCCGCACCGGCGCTATGCCGGAACCGCTCCCCCTCCTCCTGCTCCTGACATGATGGGGGCGGGGGGGGGCGACTGTAATTAGATGCTGCCTCACATTGTGTACTAGTTCCCGAGAAAATCATCTATTAATTGATTCCAATTACACTTAATTGTTTCTCCTGCGTTTCAATTAGCGGCCGGGGTTACAGGCGGAGCTCCGGGCTAGACACCCAGTCCTCACGCCCTGCCTGGGGCTGCGGGGGGGATAGGGATGGGGGCTGCAGGGGAGAGGGGTGGGGCTGTGGGGAGGGGCCTGGGGCTGCGGGGGATAGGGATGGAGGCTGCAGGGGTGAGGGATGGGGCTGCAGGGGAGAGGGATGAAGGCTGCAGGGGAGAGGGATGGAGGCTTCGGGGGAGAGGGATGGAGGCTGTGGGGGTGTAGCCTGGGGCTTCAGGGGAGAGGCCTGGGAACTGTGGGGGAGAGGGATGGGGGCTGCGGGGGGAGGGGGAGGGGGGCTGTGGGGGAGAGGGATGGGGCTGCAGGGGAGAGGGGTGGGGGCTGCAGGGGAGAGGGATGGCGCTGTGGGGGAGGGGGAGGGGGGCTGTGGGGGAGGGGCCTGGGGCTGAGGGGCGAGGCCTGGGGGCTGTGACTTCAAACCCAGGCCCACATCTGGCCCAGGAGGCCCGGCTCTGACCATGCCCCTGGGGGTGGGCGGGAGACTGGCCAGGCCAGGGCGGGAGGGGCTGTAGCTTGGTGGGTCTGTTTTTGTGTTTGTTCTAAATCTTCCGGGTCGAGGGTCAGCTTTTCTTGCTACAGTAACAGACACGTATGTTCACCGTGTTAACCATCCTGTCGAATAGAGCGGGACTATGCCAACTGGCCGTCACTCCCTCACAAAGATGGCTGCACCCGCAGCTGAGGCCAGGTTCCCTTAAGGAGCCCCAACAGGCAATCAGCGGGGACTTGAGGCCACACCCCCGCCCCCCCCTCCCCCCCCCCCCCCCGTGGACCTCGACAGGGGACCTCAGGCCACGCCCCCACCCAGCACCAGGCCCGGGGACCTCAGGCCACGCCCCCACCCCCCGTGGACCTCGACAGGGGACCTCAGGCCACGCCCCCACCCAGCAGGGCTGGACAAGGGTGGGAGCGGCCGTTCTGGATCGAGTCCAATGTGGGGTCAGGCAGCCGGGTCTGGATCTCACATGACTTTGAGGCGCATGCGGGCGGGCGGGGACTTGACTCTGGATCCCCCTGTTAATGTGCACGAATTTCGTCTCACACCCTAGCCCCAGGCTCCTCCTGGCAGCAGCCTGTTGGGGACAGAGGGACAGTCCCTGGGGGGGGACCGTGGATTGCCCGGCGTCTGGGGGCGGTGCAGGTGCTGCCGGCGAGGCGTGCCCACCCTTCGTCACCGACGCCGTTTCCCGTTCCTCTGGGGGTGCGTCCCGGGTGGAGGCTGCTCACATGGGTTACTGCTAGTTACGGTGGCAAATGCCGTGGCTTTGGTGGCGGACGTGGCATCCTGAGCGGAGGCTGAGCCACGTGGCGGCCAGGCCCAGGCGAAGGGGGCAGTGCGGGCGGGGCCTGAGGAGGCCTCCCCTGGGACGGGGCGGGCGGGATGGGACTGGGGGGGGACAGGCTCCCCCCGGGCTCCAGAGGGCGGGTTCTGCACCAGCGCCAGGCTCAGCAGGAGCGCCCCCGGGCTGTGGGAACGAGGCCCTAAGCGGAGGGGCAGGGTGTGTGTGTGTGTGTGTTTTCACTGGGACCGGCCGCCCCAGACCTGCCTGTAGCCCTTCCAGCAGCGCGCCGGTCGCAGGGCGTGGGACCCCGACCTCGAGCGGAGGTCAGCAGCAGCCCCCCTCGGACATGAGTCCGCAGACAGATTTCCCCGGAAACGTTTCCTTCTCTCGGAGCTCGCCCTCGTCCGTGCTCCGTCCTCAGTCCTGGTAGAGCGTCCGCCGGCTGGCCCATGTGAGGCCCCGCCCCCCGGCGCCCCTGCAGCCCAGCCGGTTCTGGGGGTCCCGGCTCCCGCCCAGCCGCACCTGCAGGGGCGGGGCTTGGGGGCAGAGGCGGGCAGGCAGAGACCGGCCGGCTGGAAGTTCTGATTCCGGTCTCCTGGGGCAGCAGGCCGAGGAGGTTGTGTTGTGTCCACTGACCAACACCCCCAAGTGTCACTAAACACATTACGTGTCAGCCATCCCCACGGCTGTGCTCAGAGGGACAGCGCGACCCCAGGGCCTGCCCGAGGCCCAGCCCCCTGTCCCTGGCGCTGAGACGCAGCCAGAGGGCATGTGTGGACGCGTGTGCACACGTATCGGGGTGGGGTACTTGTGTGTTCATGTGAGTCCACGCGTGTTGCATTGTCCGTGTGTGTGCACATGTGTAGGGGAATGTGTGTGGGTGCACGTGTTGCACGGACACACACAGTGTGTCTGTGCGTGTGTGCGTGTGTGCATGCCCTGGGGGGGTGTGACCGGCAGGGAGACGGCGCAGGAGAGCGGGCGTGATTCCCCCGCAGCCTGAGCCTCCTCCTGCCCGACAGCGCCCCCTCCCGCTCCCTGCCCGCTGCCGCCCGCGTGTTCTAGAGCGGCCCCGGGCCGGCGAGAACCAGATCCCGACGCACAGTCTGGAGGGGGCGCGAGCCCCGGCCACGCCGGGCCGGGCACCACCGCGCTCAGGCCCACCACAGCAGGCGGAGGCTGGCCGCTCCTGGGGGGGCCGGTGCCAAGGTGGGCACGGGGGAGGCTGGCGCAGCCTACATGGCCTCGGAGCTCCGAGCTGGCACGTCGTCCGTTCCCTGGCACGGGCGCTGTCCATCGGCTCCCCCCGCGCCGGGGCAGGTGCCGGGAGGCAGCAGTTCTCAGATTGGCATGTTCGCTCCGTTCTGACCCGTCGGTCCAAACCCACACCGTGAGCTCCGGGGCCAGAAAGAGTGGGGGGGGGACAAAACACACGGTGATACATGTGTGCACACACAAGCATGCAGACTCAGTGCACATGCAGACATGCACACACAGACTCACGTGCACACAGACACTTATGCACACGTATGCATGCACACGGAGACACAGACATGCACACACAGACTCATGTGCACACAGACACTTATGCACACGTATGCATGCACACAGAGACACAGACATGCACACACAGACTCACGTGCACACAGACACTTATGCACACGTATGCATGCACACGGAGACACACATACTGGTACACACACAGACTCACGGGCACACACAGACACACCAAGAGACATGTGTACACATGCAGACACGCACACAGAGACTCGTGTGCACACACAGACTCACATGCACACGCAGACATGCATGCACAGAGAGACTGTGTGGATATGAAGACATGGATGCACATGCAGATACAGGTGCGCGCACGGACATGTGTGTGCGTGCAGATGTGCACACAGATAGATACACACACACATGCAGACTCACGTGCATAGGCATACTCCATGTGTGCACACGTGCACACGTGCACATACACACGCATGTGTCCACAGACACCTATGCACAACTCAAGACCCAGGGGGACACGTGCACATACACATGTAAAAGCACATAGACACGTATGTGCACACACAGACACCTGTTTGGTGAGGGTCCAACTCAGTTGTCAGTTCTTCATTCTCGTCATGGAGAAACACACAAACCACATTCCCATCAGGGACTGCAAAGGGCGTTTCCACGGAGACTTCGGGGGAGGGGCCTGATGGGGGGGAGGCCCCATGCCCTGCCCACCACCACGCAGGGCCCCGCCCACCGCCACGCAGGGCTCTCCCCACGGAAAGCCTCCGGCCGGGGTGAGTGGGGCCCCAGGGACCGGTGCTCTGGGCTCCTCACGAGGCCTGTCACCTCAAAACACCCGTCACCCCGTGACCTCAGCAACAGGAGCAGGAACCTGAGAGGCCCCGGGGCCGCCGCAGACGTGTTGATTACAGAGGCCCCTTTAAAGTGGGGGACCAGGAGCGCCGCCCCATCTGTCTGTCCACCTGTCCGTCCGTCTCCCCGGGCAGGTGGCTGGGAGCACCCCGGGCTCTGACCCTGGGCTGGGGAGCACCCGGCTCCTGGGCGGGGGGGGGTTGGGGCTCCGGTGCAGGTGGGCAGGCAGCCTCTGTGCGTGGATGGGTGTGGGCCCTGCCAGGGCGGCCCACCGCCGCGCTGTACCCCGTTTTCCCAGCTCTGCGCTCACAGCTGGATTGGATCTGGAGCCAGCAGGGTGCACGGGGGCTGGGAAGCCGCTGGCTGAGGGGGCGTCAAAGCTGCTGGGCCAGCTCTGCCCACGGGCCTCGCCCGGAGGGCCAGCGGGAGGGGTGCGGACCGGCCTCCCCCCCTCCTGCAGCAGTCCAGGCCGCACTCGGGGACTTAACGAGACCCAGGCTTTACCTGGGGGGGGGGGGGGGGAGCCTCAGGAGAGTCCGCGAAATGCCGGAAAATGCCAGGCCCCGCTCCCGCAGAGCCACCGTGATCCCGCGTCCGGGGGCACCAGAACAGTCGCGGGGAAAATAAGACAATTATTTTTGACAACCTGCATCAATACCATCTACGTTTTCCCCGCCCCCGCCGTCCCCTCCTCCCCTCCTCGCCGGCGTCTTCAGGAAACGGCCGCCGACTCAATAAGCCGATTGTGAGCTCCATCGATCTTGTTTGGGGCCCGAACACTCCGCAGACAGCACAGTGTTAAATTATTAACTAAATGTTTCCCCTCGCTGGGGACGGGCCTCCACAAAGACCGTCGAGAGGAATAATGGCCTCTTTATGAAATTAACGGGGGGGGGGGGCAGGGGGCCGGGGGGACAGGCAGCAGAAGCCGTGGCGTGGCTGAAGGAAGGCGCTGAGCCCTCTGGGTAGCGGGACAGGAGCACAGCGGAGCAGGGCTGGCTGGAGGACAGAGCCTGGAGGCCAGCCTGGAGGAGGCGGAGCATGTGGGCAGGGAGACCCGGCCTGGGCACCCTCGTGCCAGGCAGGGTGGTGCTGCGGGGCCCAGCCTGGGTGGGGCGTGGGGTGATCAGATCACAGGCTCTCGTTAGCCGGGGGTTTTGCGGGGAGGTGGGGGGGGGGGGGCGCGGCCGGGCTGAGCCTTGTTTCCACTTTGCCACATGGATGCTCGCACCCGGGGCCGAGGGATGAAGTGGGACTGGCCGTGCTCTCAGCGCAGGTGCTCAGGCAGTGACCGACAGGCTCCTGTGGAGTGTGAGGGCAGCAGAGGCGGTGACGGGGGTCACTGGTCTCCTTCCTGCCCACCAGGGGCCGGGCGTGTGCCGGGAGCGGGGGACCGGGTAGGGCTGGCAGGCCCAGCCGCCCACCTGGAGCTGGCACTCTCGGAGGGAGGCGGCCGGGGCGTGACAGCTGAGGGGCGGGGCGTGCAGGTAAGGCCACCTGGGGGGCAGGACCAGGGACGGCCCCGGCGCTTGGGGGACTATTGACAAACGCAGCCGCTGTGCCCCTGGCGGTGACGCGTGGTCCACACGGCTGAACGCTTCGCCCATGGGCGCTCCCCGGGTGGGAGGAGGACGTGGCTGATTGCACCCCACACTCTCCCAGTTACTGGTTCTGGAGGAATCACTGGGGGAGAGGGAGACCCCATTGCCCCCCGCGCCCCCACAGGGTCCTCCGGTGCTGCCTCCATGGCTGTTTTTCTTGGCGGAATCTTCACTGCACCCCGCCGCTGGGTGCACCCCCCACCCCCGGCTCCCGGGAGCCGACAGGAATGGGTCCGTGGCCATGGGCCAGGGTGTCAGGCGCGCGGGGTGGGTGAGGGCAGCCTGGGAAGGACACAAAGGGGGGCACTGAAGGGGGCTCCACGGAGACGGCCTCCACTCGGCCCACAGGGTGGCCTTTCTGTGGCCAGGCCACGCTCCCGGGGCAGCGCCGGCCCCGGTGGGTCCTCGTTCCTCTCGGTGAGGCGGTCCTGGGGAAAGCGGGCAGCGTGGGGAAAGGTGAGCGGGAGGAGCCGCCGTTCTGAGCATGTGGAACCCACAGCCCAGTGGACGGGGCACAGAGCTATCTCCATCAGACCAGTGGGCACAGAACTGCCTGTATCAGAGCAGTGGGCACAAAACTGCCTGTATCAGAGCAGTGGGCACAGAACTGTCTCCATCAGAGCAGTGGGCACAGAGCTATGTCCATCAGAGCAGTGGACACAGAACTGGCTATATCAGAGCAGTGGGCACAGAGCTGTCTATATCAGAGCAGTGGGCACAGAACTGTCTATATCAGAGCAGTGGACACAGAACTGTCTATATCAGAGCAGTGGACACAGAACTATGTCCATCAGAGCAGTGGACACAGAACTGGCTATATCAGAGCAGTGGGCACAGAGCTGTCTATATCAGAGCAGTGGACACAGAGCTGTCTATATCAGAGCAGTGGACACAGAACTGTCTATATCAGAGCAGTGGGCACAGAACTGTCTCCATCAGAGCAGTGGGCACAGAACTGTCTCCATCAGAGCAGTGGGCACAGAACTGTCTCCATCAGAGCAGTGGGCACAGAACTGTCTCCATCAGAGCAGTGGGCACAGAGCTATGTCCATCAGAGCAGTGGACACAGAACTGGCTATATCAGAGCAGTGGGCACAGAACTGTCTATATCAGAGCAGTGGGCACAGAACTGTCTATATCAGAGCAGTGGACATAGAACTGTCTATATCAGAGCAGTGGACACAGAACTATGTCCATCAGAGCAGTGGGCACAGAACTGTCTCCATCAGACCAGTGGGCACAGAACTGTCTCCATCAGAGCAGTGGGCACAGAACTGTCTATATCAGAGCAGTGGACACAGAACTGTCTATATCAGAGCAGTGGACACAGAACTGTCTATATCAGAGCAGTAGACACAGAACTGGCTATATCAGAGCAGTGGGCACAGAACTGGCTATATCAGAGCAGTGGACACAGAACTGTCTATATCAGAGCAGTGGACACAGAACTGTCTATATCAGAGCAGTGGGCACAGAGCTGTCTATATCAGAGCAGTGGACACAGAGCTGTCTGTATCAGAGCAGTGGACACAGAACTGGGTATATCAGAGCAGTAGACACAGAACTGGCTATATCAGAGCAGTGGGCACAGAACTGGCTATATCAGAGCAGTGGACACAGAACTGTCTATATCAGAGCAGTGGACACAGAGCTGTCTGTATCAGAGCAGTGGGCACAGAACTGGCTATATCAGAGCAGTGGACACAGAACTGGCTATATCAGAGCAGTGGACACAGAACTGTCTATATCAGAGCAGTGGGCACAGAACTGTCTATATCAGAGCAGTGGACACAGAACTGTCTATATCAGAGCAGTGGACACAGAACTGTCTGTATCAGAGCAGTGGACACAGAACTGGGTATATCAGAGCAGTAGACACAGAACTGGCTATATCAGAGCAGTGGGCACAGAACTGGCTATATCAGAGCAGTGGACACAGAACTGTCTATATCAGAGCAGTGGACACAGAGCTGTCTGTATCAGAGCAGTGGGCACAGAACTGGCTATATCAGAGCAGTGGGCACAGAACTGGCTATATCAGAGCAGTGGGCACAGAACTGGCTATATCAGAGCAGTGGGCACAGAACTGGCTATATCAGAGCAGTGGACACAGAACTGTCTATATGACAGCAGTGGGCACAGAACTGTCCATATCAGAGCAGTGGACACAGAACTGGCTATATCAGAGCAGTGGGCCCAGTACTGCTACTTGCACAGATGGTCTATGTGAGGGTGGACGGGGCAGGGAGGCAGGCCAGCGTATCCTGAAAGGTGACCTTGAATGCCACGTGCCACCAGGCACAGGCAGGGCCCCTGACCGCAGCCTCTGGGGTCGTCATGGGGACAGGCCCCTCCTCCCCCCCTGGGCCGGGCTGCAGTGACCACAGGGGAGCCCGCTGGGGGCCTCAGCACCCTCCCCTCCCCCAGGCCCCGATGGGGAGCATACTCTGGGAGCCGGGCTTCTGCCTGAGAGGAGTCCCCAGAGAAATGCCCACCCTGAGCCCCTGAGGCTGAGGCTCTTGTCGGGCCTCTGGCTCTGGGCCGTGGAAGGGGCCCTTGGGGACTGGCACCCCCCTACTCGCTCTCAGGCTTGCCTCTGTGTGGTTTGGGGAACGGGGAGCGGGGGCGGGCCCCATCCGCACACTGGAGGCGGGAGGGTCCGGCTTCCACGCACAGCGACAGTGATGGTGGGATGTGGGGGACACAGTTCTGTCGGCAGGAGCCCCTGTCCACCCGCCCTGCCCGGTGTCTGGGCCGCCGCCTCTGCCCGGCCAGGCATTCCCAGACCGCGCTCGGCTCCCAGCGGGGTGCTGCCCCGGGGCAGATAAGATAGGCGGGTGTCGGGGAGGAGGTGCGGACGGGCGCCCCGCACGCTGCGAGTGATGAAAGGGGCCTCAGAAAGGTGCTGACGTGGCCACGGGCCTTAATGAGGTCATCGCCAGAGCCGCTGCCCCGATAACCCGGGGTCAGGGGCCCGCGAGTGCAGGGGGGGTGGGGGCGGGCGTCTCTGGCTGCCGCTCGGCCGGGCCCGCCCCTCGGAGGGAGCCGTCTGCAGGGCCCTGAGGCCTGCCCGTCCCAGCACAGCGGGCCCGGCGGCGGGGGAGCCGGGGCGCAGGCAGCTGTCCCCGGGATCGGGGTGTCTGTCAGAACTCAGCCGCGATCTCTCTCCTCCCAGGTCAAGGCCAGCCCCATCCCGGGAAGCTCGGGCTGCACGTCCTGCGGGCCCCGCGTGTCCGTGCGCTCGGGCTGCGCTGGGCGTGGGGTGAGGGGCCTGCACCCAGGGGCCTGGCAGCACCCTCTGCCGTGGACTCTGTCTCCCCGCCCGGCCCGGCCGGAGCCCGGCCAGGCAGGGAGAACCCACGGCAGAGCAGCACCCGCCCCCAGGCCGCCTGCCCTCTAGGGAGGAGGGTGCCCGGCTGTGCCCCTCCGCGCTGGTGCCCCTGCAGCAGGCCCCGCCCTCTCTGGGCCTCGGCCCACGTGTGTGCCCGGGGCTGAGGCTGCGGCCCTCTGTCGAGGCACGGTGCCAGCGCTCCCAGGATGCCCCCGGCCTGACTGGCCATGGGGGTGGATGGGGTGAGCGACTGCAGCGATGAGGCGGGCAGGGGAAGGGGCGGCGGCCACTCTCTGGTGCCTCTTGGACACAGCGTGCCTCTGTCGGGGCCTCCATCACCGTCCAGGGGGCACCCGCCAAGCCCAGCCAGGCGGCCTTCCTGGCGACGGCTCTGTCGGGGCGGCTCCCGGGTGCAGCCGCAGCACGTTCCCCTTGCCCGGCCTCACACCCCTTTTCCCGCCCAGGTGGGCGCCCCCGGGCAGCAGCCCCCCCATCCCCACAGAGCCTGGAGGAGTGTCAGCCTCACGTCAACGCGCTTCCCCCAGGGCCTGGAGGGGGGGGGGGCGGAGGGGGGAGAAGCGGGGCAGCGCCGCTTCCAAAAATAGCCGCGGGCGGTGGGAATGTCTGGGCCGGAGTCGGCACGCCCGGTGGGAGCGCGGCGCCCCCGGGGGACCGCGGAGCCGCCAGAGCCGTCCCCCCGGGCAGACAGACAGGCCCGGCCCCTGGCGGTGTCCGAGGGCACAGCCGCGTCTGCCAGGGCCCCTGGGCCTGATGGGCACTGCCAGGCACCTGCTGGCCTCCCCGCTCCCGGACACCGTCCACCGGACACCGGACTCCGGACACCGGACACCGGACGGGCGGTCGGAGCGCCAGCCGGGGCGAACCCCCAGATCCTGGTGGAAAAGCCCGCTGGCGGGTCCGAGGCCACCTGGAGGCTGTGAGCGAGCGCGTGACTGCGCTGCGAGGGAGGAACGAGTCGGGGCCGAGGCCCACAGCGCCCCCCCCCCCATGCCGCCTGCAGACCCCTCCGCTCGGCCGGCCTCTCGGGGGATGCGGGTTTTAATTGTTTTTCTCCCCAAAGGCTCCCCGGCCAGCTTTCCCGGCTGCTGCCTGCACCGAGCGGGTTCCAGGAGCACTTCTGCCCTCTCGCTGCCGCTCGGCGAGTCTCTCCCCTTCCTCTCCCCCCTCCTCCCCGCCCCCTGCCCGCCCCTGTGATTAAGCCCAGGACCCCCGCGGCTTTTAATAGGCCGGAGGCTCGACCATCTGAGGAGCAGGGCGGCCGCGGCTGGGATCCCCTAATGCACCGAATTAATCATCACTGTCAACCGTCCCCCCACCCCACCCCGTGCACCCCCAGCACAGATCTCCCCGGCCGAGCGGGGCCCCTGATTGGCTGCATATTGAAAACAGACATAGGACAGCCCGCCCCCCGCCTTGCGCCCCCCCCCCCCCACCTCAGGGCCTCCTCGGGCCCGTTCCCAGTTGGGTGGACAGAGGCCGCTCGGGGCAGGCTGGCCACTTTGCCATCAGAGACCCGTGTGGAGGGCAAAGGGGACGCCGAGGCGGGAGCGGGGCTCCTCCCCGCGGGCCTGGGTGCATGCTGGGGCCCCTGTGGGCACCCCCTGCGGGCTTCTCCCCAAGAGCAGCAGGGGCTCCTTCGGGGTCATGCCCAGCCTGGCTTAGGGGTGTCCCCAGGGCAGGGCCTTGACATGGGACGGGAATGTGGTGCTGGCCACGGTCCCAGCCAGGCGGAGGGGGACAGGGGGCTGCCACGCATCCCAGGAGCCGAACACAGGCCCCGGCCAGACGCCCCTGTGGGTGGGATCGGCCCGCGTCCCTCCGCCCCTCCCTCCCCCGTTTGCCGTCAAAGTTAACGGGGCGTGAAACGGGCGTCCCGTGGGCCCTGCTGAAAGGTTACGACAGCGGATAACCTGCCGGCTCCGCTCAGAGCCGCCTCCCGGCTCCCGGCCCGTGCGGACAGCACCCTCTGTGTGGCCCGGGCTCACACGGGAGTGAGGGGCCTCTGTGCTCTGGGCCACGGTGGCGTTGGCCACGGGCCGAGCCCCCAGGCGGCAAAGCTTCTCCGCTGTCACCGTCCGTCCGTCCACCCGTCCGTCGGTGCTGCCTCCACCAGCCTCGGGGGCCCCGGACAGGCGAAGCGGGGCTGGGGCTGGGGCTGGCCGGACACAGAGAGGGGCTGAGCTGGTGGTCCTGGAGCCGCGCCCGCCCCCCCGCGCCCCCCGCGCCCCCCGTGCCCCCCGCGCCGTGCCGCCTCCCTCTGCAGCAGGGGTGGCTCTGGGGCTGTGGAGGCCTGGGGAGGAGCTGGGCCTACAGGCTGGTGAGGCCGGGGCTGCTCAGGTCCTCAGAGAAGGAGCTCTGGCTCCCGGTGACGCTCCTGCAACACCCCTGCTCCTGTTCCGGCTCCCCGTGGAGGTACCCCCAGTGGCTGAACGTCCGTGAGAAGCCGGGGAGCCAGCGTCTTGAGCTCCTTAGGTCCACCAGGGTGGAGCCCAGCCTGGCGTCGGCACAGGGTCCCCCCTTCAATCCTGGGCCGGAGCGACCCGGGCCGGGGTCGCCTTGAGAGCAGAGGTGGGAGGAGAGGGGTGCAGAGCTCCCCCTGTTGCGGGGGGCGCAGGCCCTTGTCCCTCACTGTCTCCCCCCCCCCCCCCCCGGGAGAAAAGCTCCGTAAATGAGTCGGACGCATCCTCTCTCTCGTCCCCCGGGCGGGATGCGCGGTGACGGTGGCCGCGTGTGGGACCGCGGTGGCCCGGACTGGCCGTCTGTGGGCGGTGTTTGCCGCTGAGACCGAGGTGTTTGCGGGCGCTGTGGCAGGAGGACCGGGGACGCTGCAAATGGGGGGGAGGGGGCCTGGAGACGCCCGGCGGCTCTGTTCTCGGAGGATGGCTGGTTCTGGGGGGGCTCTCGCTCAGGACCCCGAAGAGAAATGGAGGCTGAGCAGCCGTGGGGCCTTCCTTCGTCTTGGTGGCGGGGCCCCGTGTCCGTGGCCTTGGGCGCCGGGACGGTGGACACGCCAGCGGCGGGGGCAGGTGCTCGGACCCCCAGCCTCCCCTCCCCCCCGGCCGTCTGCCCCCGCGGTGACGGGAGGTGCGGCCGTGTCGTTATAACTGAACATCATTTCGGGGGGGCCCCCGGCGTGGAGGGGGGCCCCGGGCGGGCAGGAGGCCCTGGAGCTCGGGGCTGGGGTGTCGGGAGGCGGTTTCACCCCGAGACGAAGCGGCGGCTCTCAGGCCCCTGCGTGGCCCTCGCCGAGGTCTGCGTTCCTGAGGGGCGATCCAGCCTCGACTTCGGGAACCCGAAACTCCTCAGAGGCTCCGGCCCCCGCGACCCCCGCGGCCCCCGCGGCCCCCCCGTCGCCCCATGCTGCCCGAACCGCCCGACGGGGTCTCTGAGGAGAGCCGGGCGCGGAGGAAACCCTTGGGAAGCCAGGCGCGGAGGGAGAGGAAGGCCTGGGGGGAGGGAGACCCCAAACAAAACACACCGGTGCCAACCCCTCACCGAGGGCACCAGGCAGCCCCCGGCCCAGCCCGGCCCTGCCCGGCCCAGCAGCCTCAAACAGCAACAAGTCCTTGTGCTTTCCTGTGGGGGGAGAGGGGTTCCGGGCCCACATGACTCTGAGCACAGAGACCCCCGTGAGATCGGGGTGCTGGTTCTGCCAGCTTTCCACCGGGCTCAGTGCGCTGAGGGTTCGGGAGCTTCTGGAGGGTGTACAGTCAGACCGCCCCACTCGGCGCCGCACTCACTGGGGAGGGTGCACAGGCCCCGCGCTCACTGGGGAGGGTGCACAGGCCCCGCGCTCACTGGGGAGGGTGCACAGGCCCCGCGCTCACTGGGGAGGGTGCACAGGCCCCGCGCTCACTGGGGAGGGTGCACAGGCCCCGCGCTCACTGGGGAGGGTGCACAGGCCCCGCGCTCACTGGGGAGGGTGCACAGGCCCCGCGCTCACTGGGGAGGGTGCACAGGCCCCGCGCTCACTGGGGAGGGTGCACAGGCCCCGCGCTCACTGGGGAGGGTGCACAGGCCCCGCGCTCACTGGGGAGGGTGCACAGGCCCCGCGCTCACTGGGGAGGGTGCACAGGCCCCGCGCTCACTGGGGAGGGTGCACAGGCCCCGCGCTCACTGGGGAGGGTGCACAGGCCCCGCGCTCACTGGGGAGGGTGCACAGGCCCCGCGCTCACTGGGGAGGGTGCACAGGCCCCGCGCTCACTGGGGAGGGTGCACAGGCCCCGCGCTCACTGGGGAGGGTGCACAGGCCCCGCGCTCACTGGGGAGGGTGCACAGGCCCCGCGCTCACTGGGGAGGGTGCACAGGCCCCGCGCTCACTGGGGAGGGTGCACAGGCCCCGCGCTCACTGGGGAGGGTGCACAGGCCCCGCGCTCACTGGGGAGGGTGCACAGGCCCCGCGCTCACTGGGGAGGGTGCACAGGCCCCGCGCTCACTGGGGAGGGTGCACAGGCCCCGCGCTCACTGGGGAGGGTGCACAGGCCCCGCGCTCACTGGGGAGGGTGCACAGGCCCCGCGCTCACTGGGGAGGGTGCACAGGCCCCGCGCTCACTGGGGAGGGTGCACAGGCCCCGCGCTCACTGGGGAGGATGCACAGGCCCCGCGCTCACTGGGGAGGATGCACAGGCCCCGCGCTCACTGGGGAGGGTGCACAGGCCCCGCGCTCACTGGGGAGGATGCACAGGCCCCGCGCTCACTGGGGAGGGTGCACAGGCCCCGCGCTCACTGGTGAGGGTGCACAGGCCCCGCGCTCACTGGGGAGGGTGCACAGGCCCCGCGCTCACTGGGGAGGGTGCACAGGCCCCGCGTTCACTGGGGAAGGTGCACTGGCCCCGCGCTCACTGGGGAGGGTGCACAGGCCCCGTGTTCACTGGGGAGGGTGCACAGGCCCGGAGCTCACTGGGGAGGGTGTACAGGCCCCGTGCTCACTGGGGAGGGTGCACAGGCCCCGTGCTCACTGGGGAGGGTGCACAGGCCCCGCGCTCACTAGGGAGGGTGCACAGGCCCCGCGCTCACTGGGGAGGGTGCACAGGCCCCGGAGCTCACTGGGGAGGGTGTACAGGCCCCATGCTCACTGGGGAGGGTGCACAGGCCCCGTGCTCACTGGGGAGGGTGCACAGGCCCCGCGCTCACTGGGGAGGGTGCACAGGCCCCGTGCTCACTGGGGAGGGTGCACAGGCCCCGCGCTCACTGGGGAGGGTGCACAGGCCCCGTGCTCACTGGGGAGGGTGCACAGGCCCCGCGCTCACTGGGGAGGATGCACAGGCCCCGTGCTCACTGGGGAGGGTGCACAGGCCCCGCGCTCACTGGGGAGGATGCACAGCCCCGCGTTCACTGGGGAGGGTGCACAGGCCCCGCGCTCACTGGGGAGGGTGCACAGGCCCCGCGCTCACTGGGGAGGGTGCACAGGCCCCGCGCTCACTGGGGAGGGTGCACAGGCCCCGCGCTCACTGGGGAGGGTGCACAGGCCCCGCGCTCACTGGGGAGGGTGCACAGGCCCCGCGCTCACTGGGGAGGGTGCACAGGCCCCGCGCTCACTGGGGAGGGTGCACAGGCCCCGCGCTCACTGGGGAGGGTGCACAGGCCCCGCGCTCACTGGGGAGGGTGCACAGGCCCCGCGCTCACTGGGGAGGGTGCACAGGCCCCGCGCTCACTGGGGAGGGTGCACAGGCCCCGCGCTCACTGGGGAGGGTGCACAGGCCCCGCGCTCACTGGGGAGGGTGCACAGGCCCCGCGCTCACTGGGGAGGGTGCACAGGCCCCGCGCTCACTGGGGAGGGTGCACAGGCCCCGCGCTCACTGGGGAGGGTGCACAGGCCCCGTGTTCACTGGGGAGGGTGCACAGGCCCCGCGCTCACTGGGGAGGGTGCACAGGCCCCGTGTTCACTGGGGAGGGTGCACAGGCCCCGTGCTCACTGGGGAGGGTGCACAGGCCCCGTGCTCACTGGGGAGGGTGCACAGGCCCCGAGCTCACTGGGGAGGGTGTACAGGCCCCGTGCTCACTGGGGAGGGTGCACAGGCCCCGTGTTCACTGGGGAGGGTGTACAGGCCCCGTGCTCACTGGGGAGGGTGCACAGGCCCCGCGCTCACTGGGGAGGGTGCACAGGCCCCGCGCTCACTGGGGAGGGTGCACAGGCCCCGCGCTCACTGGGGAGGGTGTACAGGCCCCGCGCTCACTGGGGAGGGTGCACAGGCCCCGCGCTCACTGGGGAGGGTGCACAGGCCCCGCGCTCACTGGGGAGGGTGCACAGGCCTCTGGCTCACTGGGGAGGGTGCACAGGCCCCGCACTCATTGGGGAGGGGCTTGTGTGCTGAGGAAGCTTGTCCGCCTTTGGGGGGGTTTGGGGGCGGTGGTTTAATGTTTGTGGGGGCTCCCGTTCTCCATTTAGTGGACCCCGATAGTCCTGCGTGGTCAGGGAGCACTGTGGCCTCGTGACTTAGGGAGACAGGAGGGCGGGCGACGACCCGCAGCCGCTGGACACTCCTGGGAGGTCAGCACCGCGGCGAGAGCTCCCCCTTCCCTCCCGCGAACCTCCTCCCCGCCCCGTCCAGGCCACATTCCCACAAGCCTCCACGGCAGCTCCTTTCCCCGCCCCCCCCCCCAGGCCACGCCCGCCCGCCCTCACCTGGCAACAGCCGGGCGAGGACCTGTGCCCCTGCACGCGGCCCCTGGTGCCCGGCAAACTCCCCGGAGAGGGCGGCCTCCCCCCGTCTGCCGGGACGATGGCTGCCTCCCCCCGTCTGCCGGGACCGGCCGGCCTGCGGACAGGAGCCGGCCCAGCTCAGTTCCGACATCTGTGCCAGCCCCTCCAGCCTCGAGAGAGGGAGACACCATCCCTGCTTCCTCAGGAGGCCTCGAGTTTCGGGGTGCCGTCCCTCATGCCCCCGGGCCTTCCCGCACCTGCACGCGCTGCCTGGGGGCGTCCGGGCGGGGCTGCGGGGGGAGAGAGGGAGGGGAGACGCCCGTCCGGGTCTCAGATGGCGGGGAGCAGCAGCTGGTGGCTCAGCGTGGCTCCCTCCGGGGATGTGCAAGTCGGGTTGCAGGGTCCGGGGCTCGGCCGTGACCCCAGGACCTCAGGCCCTGAGCGTGGGGGAGGGGGGAGCTTCTTGAGCACAGCTGCCTGCCGCACCCCGACCCTCCTCCCCGAGCGCTCGGACGCTCTCGCAGCCACAGACACACCCGAGCACCTACTGTGTGCGTGGCTGAGGGTCGCCAGGACGAGATGCAGTCCCACTGTGAGTGGGCAGGCCGTGCCGGCTCCTCAGGAGGGACAGGAACAGTCACCACACACACACTCACTCACGGCCACGCACATGCACTCGGGCACACACACACACACACACACACACACACTCACGGCCACGCACATGCACTCGGGCACACACACACACACACACACACGGGCGCACGGGCAGAGACGGGGAAAGTGTGGGCCCTGCTTGAGAAGCAGGCGGGGCTTCCTGGCAGCAAGGCCTCCCTGCCTCAGGCGGCCCCCACCCCCAGCCCACAGCCCCCCCTCCCTCCGCCCTCAGCCTGACAGAGAGGCCCTGCCCTGCACTGGGGGGGGGGGGGGGCAGCCGGGGCGGCCGGGGGCGGGGGGCCGGGGTCGGGCACGGAGAAGAAACACAGGGCCTCTGTGCGGTGCAGCTGGCGGCCCCCGGTGTCGGCCCCGGTGTCAGCCACAGGCCAGAGGTGTCGGGGCTCGGCGGCCGCCGCGCACACAAGTCGTAAATACCGCTAAGTGGGCTGTCACTGGGCGGCGGCCGCGTTTCCAGGCCGCCGGGTGATTAACGAGAATTATCGTTAACGCTAATCAGAGCCGTTCGGAGGAGGCGGCCGGGACAGGAAGCGCCCCGGTGGGGCTGCGGGACCTTCGGGAGGGGGTCGGATGCGTGCGTGTGCGTGCTTCTGGGCACACACACTCCATCACCTGTGCACGTGTGTGTGCACGTGTGTGTGCGTGCATGAGAATACACGCGTGTGTGTTCGCACGCGTGGACACCAGCACATGCACACGTGCGTACATGCGCCCCCGCGTGCCCACGCGCGCACACAGCGCAGGACTCTGAGGCTGGCTGGTGGGAGACATCTGGGTGCTCAGAGAGCCGCCTCGCCATGCGGGGAGGGGCGGGGGGCTCCCGCCCGGCGTGCCGACAGACGAGAACACAGGCCCGGCGCGGCTCGGCCCGGCTGGGATGAATTCTCTCGCCGCCGCCGCTCTCATGACTTAATGTGCTTGGCAGCTGCTGGCAGCCGGGCAGGCCCGGCCAAAATTAGCGCCGAGGCGGGAGGAGGTGCGTGGCGATGCCCCGACAGGGGGGTGGGGGGGTGCGGTGCAGGGTGAGCACCCTCGGTGGGTCCGGCCTCCCTCTCCCCTCAGCACCCGGCCCCGGCGGCCGCCCCCCCCCCTCGGCTCCCACCCCGTCGTGCTTGGCGGGGGGGGGGGGGGCGAGGAAGCGGCCGGCTCCCCTGCCCTCCCCTGCCCTCCACACCCTCGCTCCGGGCCCTGGGCGCGCGCGTATAAAGATACAAAGTGTCCTTTTACGGGGAGTATCAATCCAGAAAGGGGCTGGCCGTGCGCTGAGGATATTTGGATAAACCTGACGGCCCTCCGGACTGAAAAGACCTTTGTTCCCTCGGAGGGGGGAGGCCGCCACGCCCCCCCACCCCCCCTGGAGCCGGGCCAGAGAAAACGGAGGCCGGCGCAGAAAAATGATTAGGGCGTCTCGGGAACGATCCGCCCTCGGGTCAAATGTTTATTATTATTTATTCTGTTTTTTTTTTTTTTTATGGGAACGTGTGGTTAACATCCTCTCGCAGAATTACCGGCGGTGACCGGGCGGGGTTCGGACACCCGGCCTGGTCTCCCGTCTCCCCCGCACAAAGGGGGTCTGTGGCATCAGGGGGGCCGGGGGGGGGAATGGGGGGGCGGAAGGGGGGCCTGGGCCTGTGGCTCCCAGGCAGGTGGGACCTGGGAGGGACCCTCCAGCAGAGGGGGGCCCTGGAATGCAAGGGGGTCGGCTGAGCCCATGCCTGGCGCTCCAGCAGCCGAGGCTTTGGGGGGAAACACTTGGACCCCGTGGGGCTGGCGGCCCAGGGCCCCCCCCCCCCCGAGTGTCTGTTGTCCGCCGTCCGGGAACACGAGCAGCCCCCGGGCCCCCGGTTTTACGGTGTCTCTCGACGGAGCAGCTCCCCCAAGAGCGTAGTTCCCACTGAGCTCCCCTTTGTAAAAGGACGGTGCTCGGGCAACCCCCGCCCCCCACTTCCCCCCCACACACCCCACAACCCCGCCCACCCCTGGGCTGGAAACCTCAGCCCCAACTCCGATCCGTTCCCGCCAAACACGCAAAGGAGAGGCGCCCGCTCCTGACAGCGGACGCCGAGCCACGGCCGGACCACGCGAGGCGGGACACGTGTCCCCGGAGCCGCCGCCCTCCCCACAAATGACCTCAGATCGCTGTCCGCCATGCGCCGGTCCCTGGACCATCGGGGGTCTGGACTCCGTGCGAACCGGGCGTTTCTCCTCCGGCCTCCAGCAGCGCCCCCCACAGGCGGAGGTGTTCCCTCGCCGCTGCCCACGGGCCTCCTCTGCGGAGGCTCGGCCTCTGTCCTGGCCAGACCGCGACGGGGGCCCCCGGGGCAGAGCGAGCAGTCCCCTGAGGGTGCGTCTCCACCTGCGAGGCAGCCGGCCCGGCCTCCTCAAGGCCAGCGCGGGGGGCCGGGCCCAGGATGGCCCTTCCCCAGGGGCGGCTGCGGGTCCGAGTCTCAGTGGCCGGGGTCCGAGGAGCATTGCCCGGGCCTCACGCAGGTGCTCTGGGCACAGCCCTGACCCCGGAGAGAGCCACCGCCCCACCGGGGCCCTCGGGGGTCACGCTGGTGGCTGCCCCCCCCAACCCGGGCCGGGGACCCTGCCCCTTTGTAAATATTCCTCTAAAGCAGCCGTTTTCCGCCGGGAGCCGCGAGAACGTTTAAAACACGCGGCTCCCGACGCTGCGGTAGGAGCACCGACCTCTGACCCCCTAGACTGTCGGGTAGAACAGTGACCACAGCGGACGTGGTAGCCGTCCGGGGTGAACGAATCACATTGTATCTGGTTTTGAGGGATCGGCGACCAATATGTATCTATATTAGTAAAAGGGTGATGTGCTAATTAGACTGGGTGACCGGACATCTTCCGGGCGTCCAGCTTCCTTCTGGACAAATAGAGGGCAACCAGGCCGGCCGGCTGGGGGGCAGTTGGGGGGCGACCAGGCAGGCCAGCAGGGGAGTAGTTGAGGGGTAGCCAGGCAGGTATGCAGGGGAGGCAGTTAGGAGATGACCAGGCCGGCAGGGGGGCAGTTGGGGGGCAGCCAGGCAGGTATGCAGGGGGGGGCAGTTAGGGGATGACCAGGCCGGCAGGGGGGCAGTTGGGGGGACCAGGCAGGCCAACAGGGGGGCAGTTGGGGGGCAGCCAGGCAGGCATGCGGGGGGGGGCAGTTAGAGGATGACCAGGCCGGCAGGGGGGGCAGTTGGGAGGACCAGGCAGGCCAACAGGGGGGGCAGTTGGGAGGACCAGGCCAGCAGGGGGCCAGTTAGGGGATGACCAGGCCGGCAGGGGGGGCAGTTGGGGGGCAGCCAGGCAGGTATGCAGGAGGGGGCAGTTAGGGGATGACCAGGCCAGCAGGGGGGCAGTTAGGGGATGACCAGGCCGGCAGGGGGGCAGTTAGGGGATGACCAGGCCGGCAGGGGTCCGTTGGGGGGCAGTCAGGCAGGCAGGCGAGTGGTGAGGAGCCAGCAGTCCCAGATTGTGAGAGGGATGTCCAACTGCTATGGGATGAGGCCTCAACTGGCAGTCGAACATCCCCCATAGGGGTCCCTGATTGGAGAGGGTGCAGGCCAGGCTGAGGGACAACACGCCCACCCCCATGCACGCATGTCGTGCCCCGGGGCCTCGGGTATGTGCACACGTTCTGGCGTGCGGCAGAGCTTCGGTGAGCAGTGTACGGGCCCATGCGGTGAAGAAGGCTGAAAGCCACTGGTCTAAAGAAAGCACCGTGTGGCTCAGTGGGGAGAGAGTCGGCCTGTGGACGAAGGGTTTTCCGGGTTCGGTTTTTGTCAAGGGCGCAGACTCCGGTGCAGGCTCCTCCCTGTCCTGGGCCCGGCCTGGGGCTTGTGCCGGAGACGCCCAATCACTGTGTGTCTCTTACATCGATGTTTCCCTCTCCCGCTCCCTAAAAATCCACGGGAAATGTCCTCCGGCGGGGGGGGATTAACGAACAAGCACAAAGGAGGACACGCAGAGACAGCCGGCAGACGCCACAGCCCGTGGCCAGGAGCCCGCTCAGCTGGGGGCTCCCTTTTATTTTTATTTTTCTTAAATATATTTCATTGATTTTTCACAGAGAGGAAGGGAGAGGGATAGAGAGTCAGAAACATCGATGAGAGAGAAACATCCATCAGCCGCCTCCTGCACACCCTCCACTGGGGATGTGCCCGCAACCAAGGTACATGCCCCCTGACCGGAATCGAACCCGGGACCTTTCAGTCCGCAGGCTGACGCTCTGTCCACGGGGCCACACCGGTTTCGGCTGGGGACTCCCTTTTGATGCGTCTGGTCCTCGTGCTGCACCCCCAGAGCACCAGTCCCGCCGGCCTGCGCCCCCACGCCACGCCCGGTGTTGCCTGCGGTACAAACAGGCACCTGACATGTTAAGGGGCACGTGTGTTCGGGGAATGTCTGCTGCCACGGGGAGCCCCACGTGGCGCCCAGCACGGCCACGGGGAAGCCACGGGAGTTCAACGCCGCGCCCGCGCCTGCGTTTGGGGGCTGCGGCCGGGGAAGGGCGGCCGGGAAGGGCGCGTGCGTGTGCCAAGTGCTTGGATCCTCTGCTGCTTTGCATTAAGTTACTGTTATTATTTTTATTTTTATTATTATTATTGGAATTAAACGGGGAGGAGGACGCACACCTTTTCTTCAAAACAAGGCACTGGGGAAAGAAACAGAGTGACCCTTTTACTTTAAAATAATTGAACGTAGGCATGGTGCGAAGAGGAAGACCCAACAAAGATAATTTTAAAAAATTTTTTAATATATTTTATTGATTTTGTACAGACATTAAGGGAGAGGGATAGGAAGTCAGAAACATCGATGAGAGAGAAACATCGATCAGCCGCCTCCTTCACACCCCCCACTGGGGATGTGCCCGCAGCCAAGGTCCGTGCCCGCAGCCAAGGTCCATGCCCCTGACCGGAATCGAACCCGGGACCCTTCAGTCCGCAGGCCGACGCTCCGTCCACTGAGCCACACCGGTTTCGGCCCCACAAAAATAATTTTAAATGAAAGCCAGGACGTGGGGAGAGAGCGAGGGAAGGAGATGGAATAGGGACGTTACCTACCACACATGCCTGAGGGACAGTGCCCCCACGGGGGCAGGGAACCTTCTAGAAAAGAAGGGAGGAGCAGGTGCGCCTCGGTGTCCACCAGCTGGGTGAGCCGGGCCCTTGTGGGACCCCGAGGACCGCGTGTCCGCCAGAGCCGCCCACACCCCGGGGTGAGGGCTGGCCCCGGTCTGCGGGGAGTCACCGCACGGACCGCTCTGGGACAGACACCCCAGCTCAGGGGCCCCCCAACGTGCGGACGTCTCGGCCCCGGAGAGGCACACCATGACCCCACCCTGGGGGCCCTCCCCCCCAACCCCGCTAGGAAGACGGCGAAGGGACGTCTGCCCGCACGGCTGTGGGCAGACCCGCCGGCGCCGAGAGCCGGGCCCACAGGGAGAGGACTGGCCGCTGCCACTCAGGACGAGGGACCGAGTCTGCACAGCCCTTCCTTATCTGCGGTCCTGGGTTCGAGTCCAGTCTAGGTCACGTGGGGCCGAGTCTGCGTCGGCCTGTCGCCCAAAGGGTCCTGGGTTCGACTCCAGTCAATCAAGGACAGGTACCTTGGTTGCAGCCTCCTCCCCAGCCCGGGCCCCGGTGGGGTGTATTCAGGAGGCAACCATCAATGAGTTTCTCTCACCTGTCTCTGTCTCTCTGTCTCTCCCTCTCTGTCTCTCCCTCTCTGTCTCTCCCTCTCTGTCTCTCCCTCTCTCTTCCACTCTCCCTAAAAATCAATGAAAAATATCCTCAGGTGAAGATAAAAAAATAAATAAATAAAAAGGCAAGCCCTAACCGGTGTGGCTCAGTGGATAGAGCATCGGCCTGCAGACTGAAAGGTCCCGGGTTCGATTTCGGTCAAGGGCATGTATGTTAGTGTGTGTGTATGTGTGTGAGTGTGTGTGTGTGTTGGTGGCGGGCACATCCCCAGCAGGGGGTGTGCAAGAGGCAGCCGATGGATGTTTCTAACTCTCTTTCCCTCTCTCTTCCTCTCTGTAACGAATCAGCAAAGTACATTTTTTAAAAAAGCGATAGAATCCAGAAGAATGGTCCCACCACGAGGCTGAGGGCCCCCCCCGCCCCCCCGAGTCCCCGCGTCCCCGAGTCCCCGCCGGAGCCGCAGCTGAGCCACCAGGCGAGGCCGAGGGGCTCGGGGGCCGCCAGGACGCTGTCACTAGATTCTCATAACCCACGTCGGCCGTTTCCGGAGGGAGAAGCGGTGTTTGAACTTGGCCGCTGTGGACTTGAAAGGGGTCCAGGTAACCCCGGGGAGGGGGTGCGGGGGGGTGCACACTGAATTCCGGTGATATATTTCCTCGGAGGTGCCTGGACCGGGCGCCAGAGAAAGGGGAGACCTGCGGGATTTAATTGGTTCCATTTGTCATTCCGGCCGCCGCGCCCCACCTCGGCCGTGAGTCATTCCGAACCCCCGGCTGCCCCGCGCCCGCGTCTGGGAAGCGCGCCGGCCGAGGGTTCCCAGGGAGGGGACGCGGGCTGGGCAGGGCCCGGGCAGCCCGGCTGCGGCTCTCGAGCTCCGTCCCTGAGCCGGGCCGGGCTGCGCGGGGGGAACGGAGAATCCGGGAGGAACCGGGCGATTCCGAGCCCCCATCGCATCCCCAGTGCCTGTCACCCCACGTCTGACGTCTCGGGGGGGACAGATGGGCCCCTTGGGTTACAGTTACGGGACCCGGGCCTCCCCAGGCAGCCAGACAACGGCCAAACTCTGCCCCCCCCTTCCCCCCACCACCCCGCAAAAACACACCAGAACACGGAAACCGCCGGCCGGCGTGGCCTGTGGACCGACAGGTCCCGGGTTCGATTCCCGTCAGCGCATGCCCAGGTTGCTTCCTGGTGGGGAGCATGTCGGAGGCAGCCCATCCGTGATTCTCTCTCATCATTGGTTTCTCTGTCTCTCTCCCTCTCCCTTCCTCTCTGAAATCAAAACATATCTTGAAAGATAACAATCAGCCGAAACCGGTGAGGCTCCGTGGATAGAGCGTCGGCCTGCGGACGGAAGGGTCCCGGGTTCGATTCCAGTCAAAGGCATGGACCTTGGCTGCGGGCACATCCCTAGTAAGGGGAGTGCAGGAGGCAGCTGATCGATGTTTCTCTCCCGTCGATGTTTCTGACTCTCTATCCGTCTCCCTTCCTCTCTGTGAAAAATCAATAAAATATATTTTTAAAAAATAAAATTAAAAAATAAATAAATAAAAAGGGCCCTGAGTGGTTTGGCTCAGTGGATAGAGCGTCGGCCTGCGGACGGAAGGGTCCCGGGTTCGATTCCAGTCAAGGGCATGTCCCTTGGTTGCGGGCACATTCCCAGCGGGGGGTGTGCAGGAGGCAGCTGATCCATGTTTCTCTCTCATCGATGTTTCTATCTTTCTATCCGTCTCCCTTCCTCTCTGTAAAAAAATCACTAAAATATATTTTTTAAAAATAATCATAATAACCAACGGGAAAACACCCTCGGGTGAGGATGGAAGAAAAGCCACGAACCCCCTGGCGGCAGAATCCTGGGGGGAAAGTGTGGGGAGGGAGGCAGCCCGTCTCCATGAAGCGCAGGGGGGCGTGGCCAGGGGGGGCTGCACCGGTGCCCGGCTCGCTGGGGGGCGAGGGGGCCTCGGAGCAGGCTGACCGCAGGGGCGCCCACGCGCCCCAGGCTGTGCACCAGGGGCTCTACCGATGACCATGTTTGTCCCTCGGTCGCGCGTGCTCACTGGGGGGCCGGAGAGGTATTTGCGGAGAGCTGGCCTGCTGAGAGGGGAGCTATTTGTGGGCGCTGAGCTCAGAACACGAGGCTGATACAGGGGCGTGAGTCACGGAGCGGCTCTGGACAGACGTGTCCCCTGGAGGAGGAGAGGGGACGGGCTCGGAGAGACTGAGTCAGCGCAAGGGAGGGCGCTAAATATAACCCTGCCGGATCCGTCCGGCTGCGCGCCAGACCTCCCCGACCACCGACTGTGTGCGGTCCCCAGGGCGCTGAGAGGGACAGGCGGCGTGGCCTGGGACACGGACCCCGCCCCATCGCCCCCCCGGGGAAAGCCAGTCCCTGCCCACAGAGCACAGCGACGCTGGGCGCAGGGGAAGTCGCAGCCCTGAAGCCAGGGAAGCAGGGATATGGGGGAGCATCTGCACGTCCTTGGGCAGAACCCCTGGAGAAACGAGCGGAGGGGTCAGAGGTGACATGGGGAGATGAGGAAGGAGAGACTCGTGGGGTAGAGGCCAGTCTCCATTGTCCAGAAACCCCTCGCCCATTTGTCCCCCAAACACTGAGGAGGCACCACCGTCTGCTTGGCTCTGGCATCAGCCGAATGAAGCCTGCTGTGATCGTCCTGTGACGGGGCAGGGGCTGTGAGAGCCCCCCTGGTGGGTGAGATCAGGGCAGGCTTCCTGGGAGAGGTGTCCTGGGTGTTCTTCCACCTTTACTGCTCCTGGCAGGGTGTTCCCTTATGTCTCACCTTGGAAAGTGGAGGAAGCCAAAGGTGTCTGGGGAGGTTGGGGGACTCTGTGTCTCATCCATCACTCAGTTTAACAATTCACTTATCCATTCATCCATCCATCCATCCATCATACATACATACATACATCATCCATCCATCCATCATACATCCATCCATTTACCCATCCATCCATCCATCCATCATCCATCTATCCATCCATCCACCATCCATCATACATACATACATACATCAACCCATCCATCCATCATCCATCATCCATCTATCCATCCATCCATCATACATCCATCCATCCATCATCCATCCATCCCTCTATCATCCATCATCCATCTATCCATCCATCCACCATCCATCATACATACATACATACATCAACCCATCCATCCATCATCCATCATCCATCTATCCATCCATCCATCATACATCCATCCATCATACATCCATCCCTCTATCATCCATCATCCATCTATCCATCCATCCATCATCCATCCATCCATTTACCCATCCATCCATCCATCCATCATCCATCTATCCATCCATCCACCATCCATCATACATACATACATACATCAACCCATCCATCCATCATCCATCATCCATCTATCCATCCATCCATCATACATCCATCCATCATCCATCCATCCCTCTATCATCCATCATCCATCTATCCATCCATCCATCATCCATCCATTTACCCATCCATCCATCCATCCATCATCCATCTATCCATCCATCCACCATCCATCATACATACATACATACATACATCAACCCATCCATCCATCATCCATCATCCATCTATCCATCCATCCATCATACATCCATCCATCATCCATCCATCCCTCTATCATCCATCATACATCCATCCATCCATCTATCCATCTACCCATCTATCCATCCATCCATCATCCATCCATCCATCCATCATCCATCCAGCCACCTATCATCCATCCATCGATCCATCTATCCATCTACCCATCTATCCATCCATCCATCATCCATCCATCCATCTCCATCCATCACATATACATACATACATCATCCATCTATCCATCCATCATCCATCATCCATCTACCAATCCATCCATCATCCATCCATCCATTTACCCATCCATTCATCCATCCATCCATCCATCATCTATCCATCCATCCATCATCCACCCATCCATCTACCCACCCATTCATCCATCCATCATCCATCCATCCATCTACCCATCCATCCATCATACATACATACATCCATCATCCATCCATCCATCCATCTATCCATCTACCCATCTATCCATCCATCCATCCATCATCCATCCAGCCACCTATCATCCATCCATCATCCATCCATCCATCTCCATCCACCCATCCATCACATATACATACATACATCATCCATCTATCCATCCATCATCCATCATCCATCTACCAATCCATCCATCATCCATCCATCCATTTACCCATCCATTCATCCATCCATCCATCCATTTACCCATCCATCCATCCATCATCTATCCATCCATCCATCATCCACCCATCCATCTACCCATCCATTCATCCATCCATCATCCATCCATCCATCTTCATCCACCCATCCATCATATATACATACATCTATCATCCATCTATCCATCCATCCATCCATCATTCATCCATCTACCCATCCATCTATCATCCATCCATCCATCCACCCATCATCCATCCATCCATTTCCATCGATCCACCCATCTTTCTACTTACCATCCATCTATCATTTATCCATTTGTCTTTTTTAAAATAGATTTTATTGATTTCAGAGAGTGAGGGAGAGAGAGAAACATCAATGTTGACAGAGGCCTCCTATACGTCCCCTCCTGGGAATCGAGCCTACAACTTGGGCCTGTGCCCGGACCAGGAATCGAACCATGACCTCCAGTTCATAGGTCGATGCTCAGGCACTGAGCCACGCCAGCTGGGCCATTCGTTTGTCTTTCCACCTGTCTATCCAAAGACCCACCCGCCCACCCATCCACCCACCATCCATTTGTCATCCATCCGTCCATCTGCCCATTTGTCTGCCACCCATCCATCCTCTAATCCACCCATCCATCCACCCATTATCCATTTGTCATCCATCCATCCATCTATCCATCTGTCTGTCCACCCATCCATCCTCTAATCCACCCATCCATCCACCCATTATCCATTTGTCATCCATCCATCCATCTGCCCATCTGTCTGCCACCCATCCATCCTCCAATCCGCCCATCCACCCACCCACCATCCATTTGTCATCCATCCGTCCATCTACCCATCTGTCTGTCACCCATCCATCCTCTAATCCACCCATCCATCCACCCATTATCCATTTGTCATCCATCTACTCATCTATCTGTCTGTCCACCCATCCATCCTCTAATCCGCCCATCCATCCATCCACCCACCATCCATTTGTCATCCATCCACCCATCTGCCCATCTGTCTGCCACCCATCCATCCTCCAATCTGCCCATCCACCCACCCACCATCCATTTGTCATCCATCCATCCATCTACCCATCTGTCTGTCCACCCATCCATCCTCTAATCCACCCATCCATCCACCCATTATCCATTTGTCATCCATCTACTCATCTATCTATCTGTCTGTCCACCCATCCATCCTCTAATCCGCCCATCCATCCATCCACCCATTATCCATTTGTCATCCATCCATCCATCTACCCATCTGTCTGTCCACCCATCCATCCTCTAATCCGCCCATCCATCCATCCACCCATTATCCATTTGTCATCCATCCATCCATCTACCCAGCTGTCTGCCACCCATCCATCCTCCAATCCGCCCATCCACCCACCCACCCACCCACCATCCATTTGTCATCTATCCATCTTCCCATCTGTCTGTCCACCCATCCATCCTCTAATCTACCCATTCATCCATCCACCCATTATCCATTTGTCATCCATCCGTCCATCTGCCCATCTGTCTGTCCACCCATCCATCCTCTAATCCACCCATCCATCCACCCATTATCCATTTGTCATCCATCTACTCATCTATCTATCTGTCTGTCCACCCATCCATCCTCTAATCCGCCCATCCATCCATCCACCCATTATCCATTTGTCATCCATCCATCCATCCATCTACCCATCTGTCTGTCCACCCATCCATCCTCTAATCCGCCCATCCATCCATCCACCCATTATCCATTTGTCATCCATCCATCTACCCATCTGTCTGTCCACCCATCCATCCTCCAATCTGCCCATCCATTATCCACTTGTCACCCATCCATCTATTCATCTGTCTGTCCATCCACCCACCATGGAGACCGTCGGTGAACCCTGACTGAACCGCTGTCCGGGGGAGCTCTAGTCACCTTGGGCCGCCACGGTCAAGTCGTGGAGAGGCGGGAGGGCGGGACCCACCAGAGTGCATAGCGCTGGTCCCCACGGGATGAGTGAGACAGCGTGCAGTGCCCGGTGTCCACCGGCCTGCCCCTCTCTTGCTGCGCCACATCGGCCGGTTCCCTGACCTCCCCTGTGCCTGTCTCCTCCTCTTCAAACGTGACTGCCAAGGACTCGGTGGTCCAGCTCCGTGGTGCCCAGCGGCTGGGACAGCAGTCATAGGGTGGTGACGGGCACACCTGGAGAGGAAGGAGGAGGGGACTCCCAGCTCCCAGTCCTCTGAGTCATGCATGAGGGAGGCAATCACTCCGGGCACTGGCCGCATTGTTGTCCACGGTGACAGGGGTCAGAGGGTGACGGGACTCGGGGTCTCAGCAGCTCCTCCGGGGTCACCGGCTGGACAGCACACGGTCCCAGCCCCGGGGGCCGAGCTGGGGGAGGAGGCCTGGATCCTGGGCGGGGGGTTTGCGACCTGGCATTCCGTGTCCTCCGGGGGACTGTGTCCAGCAGAGAGCGTGAGGACCGGAGCCCCAGGCCCGCGGCCGGCTGTCTGGGCTGGAAGCCCCTCCCCCCGTTTGCAGCAGCTCAGCCAGGGTGCACGCTGCTCACACCTGCCGGTGGTGCCCGCTCACAGCTCTGCGGTTGTCACCCCCGAGGTGGCCGTGTGACACCTCGCCGTGGTCTCACCTCACCTGAGGGTCGCTTCCTGTGGGCAGAGCGGCTCCCCGGGCCCCGGCACAGCGGCCGCCGCAACCTTGGGCTCTGTTGTTTGGCTTTTTTCCGTCCTTTTCGGGAACCGCAGCACACGGTGCCTCGCTCGAGAATGTCACAGTGGGGGCCGCGGGGGCACAGGACCTCTAGGCTGGGAGCCCCCGCTCCCGCCCCACCTCGCAGCCGCAGGAGCAGGGGCCGGGCCTGCGTGGGGCGGGGAGGGAGCAGGAGTGGAAGCAACAAGCTGGAGGCAGTTTACAAACCAGACTAGGATTTGGGGGGCTTCTCTGCACCCGGCCTTTACCCGCCCAACTGTCCCAGATGTCGGCCCGTCGGTGGCTTTTCATGACTGCCCTCCCCGGCCTCCAGCTCCAGCAACGGCGACCGGACCAGAGGGGCCGTCCCCTCTGTCCCCCCACCACCTGCCCATCCCCCACCGAGGAGCAGCACCCCCATGAGGCGGGGCTGGGCTGAGCCCCCCCCAGAGACCGGCTTGTGCACATGGGCACCCACACACAGGCCGAGGGCACCCCACGGAGGTGCCTGGTTGCGGGAGGAGAGGTCAGAGCATTATCTGGGTCACCTGAGGCCAGATGCCTGCAGGACACCCCCCCCCCCGCCCCGCCCCGGCAAGCAGCTGCCTGGCGGCTCCAGCTCTCCGGGGGTCATGGGAGGGGCCCTGGGCCTGTGGGCACATGAACTCCTTGTCTGGGTTCAAGTTCAGCCCTGAAGCCTTGCTTTGTCCCTGTCATCCAGCCGGCCCCCAGGCCTCTGAGCGGCGCGTGGGGAGGCCCTGCAGTGACTGCCTTCTCTTTGGGGGCGTGGGCATGTTCCAAGGGGCACCCAGGGGAGGGCAGAGAGGAAGCTCAGAGCACCCTTGCCAGCTCCCTGCCACTGGTCTGACCCTCTGGGGTCCAGGGCCACCCACGGAACATTCCAGGCCGACCCAGAGCTGCACTGGTACCCCTGCGGCCACAATGGGGGACCCTGCAGGCTCTCGGCGCCGGGCCGGTGCGGGCGTGGGCTCTGCCAAGGCCGGCCAGCCTGTCCTCTGTCAGGGCCCCACACCGGCCTCACCAGGAAGGAGGCCCCCGACTCTGCGGAGAGCCGGCGGCAGGACCCGCCACCCCGCGTCCTCAGACTGAGGGTGGCATTTCAGGCTCGGGTGGCACACACAGCCCGCCCCCCTCAGCGCCCTGGACGGTGGCCGCCCCGCCGTCCCTGACCGCCCCCGGCATGCACTCACCGTTCGTGGGGCTCCCCACCGCGGGGTCCCGAGCGCCCCCTCCTGCTGCCGTCCCCTGCTCTCTGCCGGCCCTCCGGTCTGTGTCTGAGCAGGTCTGTTGGTGCACTCATCGCCCTTCCCCCCACACCCCCCCACCCCCCCCCACCCCCCCGGGAGCTGAACGGAGCCACAGCGCCCGTCCCTTCCGACGCCCGGGGCCGCAACGCGTGGCCCTCGAGACACACTGCAGGCGTGGCTGGTGACGAGACCTGTGCTTGCGGGGAGCCCAGCCCCCCAACGCCTCACTCAGCCCGTAGGTTTTTGGGGGCCCGGGTGCTGCAGCAGGCATGAGGGGCAGCCGCCGAGCCCAGGTGTTTGTAGCCCCGCTTCTTGTCTCGTGCGCCGATGACGCCATGGGGGGGGGTGAGTCCCCCTCCGGGGGCCCGGGTGGGGCTCGCTCGAGGGACCCCATCCGCTGGATGCTCTGCGGTGCCGCGGACTCGCCCTCCGGTTTCTGCCGAGTTCACGTTGCTGCTGGCCGGAGCTGGGGAGGCAAGAGGGAGGGGGAAGGAGAATGAGGGGCGGGGTGGGGGGGAGGCAGGAGGTAGAGGAGGCGGCAGAGCCCAGAAGCTGGGATCCAGGCTCCCCGCAGCCCCCAAGTGTCGGGGCATCTGGGGGAGCTGGTCTGTGAGCCCCAGGCGGCTCCATGGCCCCGGCTATCTGAGTCCTGGGGGGGGGGGGGGCAGAGGGCTAGACCTTCCCTCGGGGGTCCGCGTGGCCTTTTGCCTGAAGAGTTTGCGGTCTGGGCCTTTCCTCAGGCCCTTAGCACGCCTGCGCCCCAGAACAGCAGAGGCGGTTTGGGGGTCTGAGGTCATTAGTGCAGGAGCAGGACCTCCGATGCGGACTTGGGGCCTCGGTCTTCTGCGGTGTCCCCGTCCCCGGGCTGGGCTCTGGGGTCCCTGAGGCCACCGGACCCTGGTCCCTGTGCCCAGGGCACGCACCCCTGGCCGAGACCTGGTACCTGCGGACAAGGAGCCCCACCCGCCCCTCGGTTCCAGGGGCACACGCCCTAGGAGGCACCGGCTCTCCGTCCCCCTCTCCTCATGAGCACGGGGGAGGGCCGCCCCCACTTCCCCAGGAGCCGCCCCCTTGCTCCCCGCCCCGTCCCCCTCTCTCCTCCCTCCCACAGGGAGCAGGTGGGCCCGGGACCCTGACCTGCTGCCTGGATGCCCCTCTGCCCCACGACCCCTCCCACCAGCAGCGTTTGGGGCCCCGCTGGGTTGTCTCCGCAGGAGCCTAAGGAGCGAATGAGAGGTGGGAGGGGGAGCTCCTCCTGGGCCCGCACTGGAGAGGGGGGTCCAGAGCGCCCCCCGCCTCCTCCCCTCAGAACGGAGCCTCGCAGGCCCCAGAATCGCCGCCCGTGTGGGCACGTGTGTGTGCCTACCACAGACACCGGCTCTGCGGCTGGGCCGGGCTGGAAGCAGGCTGCTGGTCCTTAAAGGGACAGGGGCAGGGGCAGGAGGAGGCTGGACCCGCCCTGGGCTGAACCGCTGTCCGGGGAGCTCTAGTCACCTTGGGCGGCCGTGTGGGGGGGCTGGTGCTATGCCAGGGGAGCCGAGGACAGCCCAGAGGCTGGGGGAGCCTGGTGCTCGCTCAGACCCGCCAGGCCGGCGAGGACGGCAGCCTGCAGCCCCCCTGCACCCTCACCGCCCCCCAGCGCCCGCACCTCAGACGCGCAGGAGACCTGGATGATGGGCACCCCGCTGTGGGGTTAGGAGCACGTGTCCGTCCCCGCTTTCCGGCGGCGTCTCTGGGGGGCTGGTTCCGGAGCTGGGGGGCTGGTAGGGACGAGGACCAGGGGGTCTTTGAGGCTGAGTGGGCGCAGCAGGCATCAGGGCAGCTTCCTCTGGGGGTATTGGGACTCCCAGGGCCGGCCCCACAGCCCGAGCTGGGATTCGGACCCGGGTCAGATGAGGGGGAGCAGAGGGGGAGGGACTGGAGGGTGGGGGGCTCCGCCGGGCGCCTCCAGAAGCAGAGTCTCATCTCTTCGGAAGGAGAGGGTTAGCCAAGTCCTGCTCCGTCACCCCGAGAGCCAGCCAGGCGCCCTGGGAGGAGGGGCCCCCTGACCTTTTGGGGCCGCCAGGAAGTGAGTGCCACCCCGTGACCGGGGCAGGCGGGGCGGGCAGGGTTTCTGGACTGAGGGGGAGGGACATTCCCAAGAGTGATCAGGAGAGGGGGGCTGCTGGCCAGAGAGGGGGACACACTGAGCGCCGGGGAAGGGGGGAGGCCCCGGGAGGCTGGGGCCCCGAGCCCGAACCCTGCACCCCGAGAGGCGCAGGGACGGACGGACTGACGGACGGACGGCCCGCACAGCGTCCGGGGCGAGCGGCCAGCCGCGTCCTGTTCCCACTCCGGTGCGAGCCGGGCGTGTGCCGAGCACTGGGGGCCGGGGACAGCGCCTGCCGCCATCGTGTGGAAAAGAGGGGCTGGCTCTGTTACAGGGCTGGGGCGGAAGTTTCTGGAAGGCGGGGCCTGTTCGTCCGGGTTGCGTCCGAGTCGGCGGTAGACCCGGCTGTCGGGGGCCCGGCGGCGGGGCCCTGTGCCCGCGTGTGACCGGCTCTCGCACGTCAGGAGGGCGTGGGTGTGGGCGGGGGGTCGGTGGGTGAGCCCCGAACCTTGCAGCCGTCCCTGCCCTGGGCCTCTGGGGCTGTCCTGCCCCTCCCCCCAGAACAGGCCCTCTGAGGACCTGGGGTCAGGCGGGCTCTCGGGGTGACAGGGGAGGGGAGGGGCACAGCAAGGAGCCCTGGCCCCACTCGGGGCCCCGTCCCCGCAGCACGTGGAGGCGCCTGGGGAGCGAGTCTGCAGCCCAGTGCGGCGTCCGGCCCCGAGCACCTGCCTGGGGCTGCCAGTGGCGCCCCTGCCGGCACGGGGACGGCACGGGGATCTGCCTGTGGTGCCCACTTCTGGCACAGGGACGGTGCCCGCGCCCGGCACAGGGATGGCGCCCAGGCCCGGCCCCCCGGGGATGTGCAGGGGCAGAGGCCGGGGGAGGCCGGGGGAGGCCGGTGGAGGCCAGGGGCCACCTGGGGCCCATCGCTCAGGCACTGGCCAGGCTTTCCCAGAGCACACTGAGTGCCCCCACAGCCACCGTCACCTTTCACAGCCACACACGTGCGCGCACACGCACACACGCACACACGCGCACTCATATGTGCAGGCTGGCTGGAGAGGAGCCTCTGAGCACGTAGAGCCGCTGTGCATCCGACCGCTGGTTGTTCAGTGACCCCCTCTCCCTCCTGGGCCGGCTCCAGGCCCCAGGGCTGGGGTCAAGGTGAGGTGACACCGGAGCCGGCCGGACCTCACAGCTGGGAGGCCGGCTCTGACCCCCGATGGGCTGGCGGGGGGCGGGGTGCAGAGACAGACACACGGAGAGAGAGAGATGGGGACACACAGCTGGGAGGCCGGCTCTGACCCCCGATGGGCTGGGGGGGGCGGTTGACAGAGACAGACACACAGAGAGAGATGGGGACACGCACAGAGGGAGAGATCGAGACACCGTGGGGCACACGCTGCGGGGTCGGGGCCCCAGGGAACCCCAGCCCCGGCCGCCCCTCTCCTTCCTGTCACAGAGGAAGGGGGCGGCGGCCTCGCCCCGGGAGGTGCGCTAACCACAGCTTGGCGTGGGGTCTTTGGACGGGCTTCCTGCAGTTGGGGTGGGAGGTGAGAAGAGGGGCTCTTCCCACGGCCTGCACTCCCCCCCAGCTGCCCGCGGGCCTCACCCCCTTTCCCTGGGTCTTTCGGGGACTGGGCTGCCCTGTGAGGACTGGGGGCCGGGATGGAGACAGGAGCTCCGCTGCCACCCTGCCCACTCTGCCTGTGCCTACCTGCGCCCACCTACGCCCAGCCTCCCTGTGCTCCCCTGCACTCCCCTGCACCCACCTGTGCCCCCATCCCAGTGCCCACCTGCACCCACATGTGCCCATCCTCCCTGTGCCTACCCATGCCCACCTGTGCCCACCATCCCAGTGCCCACCTGGGCCTGCCTGTGCCCGCCGACCGTCTGGGGCTGACAGAGACAGACACCGGAGAGAGACAGAGCTCCACCCTGCCCAGACCCTCTGGTCTCTCCTCTCTTTCAGAATTAGGCCCATTTGGTTAAGTCCCCCCCAAATGGAGAATCCTCAGAGGGGAGGCCCCGGCTGACAGCCCTTCCGGCTCAGCCCCCCGAGGTATCCGCGGAGCTGGGCCCCTGCGTAGCCTCGGACACCTGTCACTCAGAGCAGGGCGGTAGGTGTGGGTGCCCAGACGGGCCAGAGGGGGTGCCGTGTCTCCCGCGGGAAGCAGCGGCCCCTCGCCGCGGGGGCCGTGCCGTGCAGAACGCGCCGTGCCCGCTGGGGCCACAGGAACTCTGGGAAGCGCCGGGCTCCGGCCAGGGCTCCGCTCGGCCTCGAGCAGCCCTCTCAGGGCGGGAGACCCCGGGCCGTAGAGGCCACGGGACCCAGAGCCGCCGCCTCTGCCCGCGCCCCCACCCTGGCTTCCCTGGCCCTTCTCTCCCGGCCCCTGCTCAGCCGGACCCCCAGCCCATCAGGACCTCAGTGTGAGGTGGCCTCGGCTCCCCCAACCCCTGCCCCGGCCCAGCTGCCCGAGGTTGGCCCCGATGCGGCCCCGTCCGCGGCTCCGGCTGGACCCCCAGGCACGGGGCGGAGAGGTGGGGGCCTGCGGCTCCCCGGGCCAACCAAGATGAGGCGGCCCTTTCTGAGCTGGACACGGTCAAGTTTCTGCCTGAAGGGGCCCCCGGCCTCCGCCTGCCCAGCCGGTCAGGGAGCTGTGGCCAGAGGAGCCGTGGCCAGGGGAGCTGTGGCCAGAGGAGCTGTGGCCAGGGTGGCTGTGGCCAGAGGGGCCGTGGCCAGGGGAGCTGTGGCCAGGGTGGCTGTGGCCAGGGGAGCTGTGACCAGGGTGGCTGTGGCCAGAGGAGCTGTGACCAGGGTGGTTGTGGCCAGAGGAGCCGTGGCCAGGGGAGCTGTGGCCAGGGGAGCTGTGGCCAGGGGAGCTGTGGCCAGAGGGGCCATAGGCAGGGGAGCTGTGGCCAGAGGAGCCGTGGTCAGGGGAGCTGTGACCAGGGGAGCTGTGGCCAGGGTGGCTGTGGCCAGAGGGGCCATGGCCAGGGGGGCCGTGGCCAGGGTGGCTGTGGCCAGAGGGGCCGTGGCCAGGGGAGCTGTGGCCAGAGGAGCCGTGGCCAGGGTGGCTGTGGCCAGAGGGGCTGTGGCCAGAGGGGCCGTGGCCAGGGTGGCTGTGGCCAGAGGGGCCGTGGCCAGGGGAGCTGTGGCTGCCGGCATGAGAGGCTGTGCGGGGCTGTCCGTGGTATCAGATGAAACTTCCCACTTTTCAGAAGGACATTGCGTTGTTCTGATTCGCAGGGTGATGCACGCGGTGTGACCCACACGGGGGGTGAGCGTGTGCTCGGGGGAGGGGGAGGGGAAGGGGGTGAGCGTGTGCACAGGGGTGTGAGCGAGCGCACCGGCTCGCACGCGGCCGCACACCCACACCTTCACCTCCAGAGCGGCTCCTGCCGGCCGGCGCGGGGCGGGCTCTGCCGGGGGCACGGCCTCGGCTTTCACACGTGGGCGCTCTGCCGGGCGTCACAGGCAGGAGGCAGTTTCCACGCGGCCCTGGGTGAGAGAGGGGCCCCTCTCTGGCTCCCGGCTCCCGGCAGGCGGCGGTGGCCGGGGCTCACTCCTGTGGCCGGTGCTGAGCCCCTGCCGCTCCGGCCGGCCCGTGTCTCCTGGAGGACGCCCCTGACCCGCTCCGTGTCTTCCCCCCGCAGGTCTCCGAGGACCTGGGCCCCGAGAAGTTCTGCGCGGACGCCGGGCCGGCGGGGGCGGGCAGCTGGCTCAAGTACATCCGCGTGGCCTGCTCCTGTGACGACCAGAACCTCAGCATGTGTCAGATCAACGAGCAGGTGGGTCGCGGCTCGTGCCCGGGCCCCCGGCCCTGAGGGCCCCGGCGCCGAGGCGGGGGGCCTGGGCTGCCGAGGGGAAGGGTCCGCTGACCTCTGACCCCACGGGGGCCTTGGCCACGAGATGGTAGGCCTGGGGGATGAGATGAAGGGTCCTTTGCTGACCTCTGACCCTGTAGGGACCTTGGCAATGAGGCGAGAGGCCTGGGGGACCGAGGTGAAGGGTCCAGGGACCTCTCCCAGGCCCTGTCCTGCGGGGGGAGAGGGGGCGTTGCGTGTTTGACACGGTCGGGGGAGCAGGGTTTCAGGGAGCATAGCCCCTCCTCACGGGGCTCCGTCCGGCGGTCGGTCAGTGCCTCCCGAGGCCGCCAGGCCCGGAGCTAAAGAGGCCGGGGCACGAGGCAGAGCCGGGGGGCGGGGGCAGGCAAGATGCTGCAGGCCTCGCTCCCGACAGGCGCCCCCGCCCGGGATGCGGCCAGCGAACGGGGTCTGCCTGGCCCTGCGTGGCCAGGCCCGGGGGGAGGGTCAGCGCTGTCCCGCCCCCTGAGACCCCGCGGACAGGGCCAGCCTGCAGCAGCTCGGCTCCCATGGCGGGCACCTGCCCCAGGGGCGGTTTCTGGGGACGGGGAGGCAGCACTGCCATGCGGGGAGCGATTCGGGCTTTTTCATTGCGGTTTGGAAGGAGCAGGGCCCTGGGCCACGTTCCCACCGTCTTCCCAAACTCGGGGTCCCTGGGAGCCGGAGGCTTTCATCCACGGCCTCTGGGGGGTCACACGGGAGACCTCATTTCCAAAGGGATCCCGTCGCCTTTTCAAAATCCTGTGCGGAGGCCAAGAACACAGGCGCCCCGCTCGGCCTGTGCCAGCCATTCCGTCGGCCCCGGCTCCGGCGCAGGGAGAGGGTTCGGGGTGAACAGAGGCAGAGCGCCCCCCCAGGGCGGTCCCTCCTCCCCAGGCTGGTGGGCGCTGTCCTCGCCCCTCAGTGCCCCCCACCCCGCGGGGATCGGCCGCCCAGCAGGGCC
Source organism: Antrozous pallidus (assembly GCA_027563665.1). Taxonomy (NCBI): domain Eukaryota; kingdom Metazoa; phylum Chordata; class Mammalia; order Chiroptera; family Vespertilionidae; genus Antrozous; species Antrozous pallidus. The sequence goes on from CM050508.1 coordinate 213,183,567, forward strand.
CCGGGGACGCCCTGAGGCTCGAGGCCGCCTCTGCTCCTGGCACGGGCGTGGCTTTTGGTCAGAACCTGACATTCAGAGCAGAACTCGCTCCGATCGCAAAAAAAAAAAAAGGCCACGTATAAAGCAACACGTCACGATAAAGGCGAGAGCAGACCTTGAAAGAACACTTTCCTTTTAAAACCAGTTTCTGTTGGTTTCAGGGAGGAAGGGGGGGGAGAGAGAGAGAGAGAGAGAGAGAGAGAGAGAGAGGGAGAGAGAGAGAGAGAAACAGCCTTGATGAGAGAGGATCACGGACCGGCTGCCTCCTGCACCCCACAACTGGGCACGGGGAGCCCGCAGCCCGGGCCTGTGCCCTGGCGGGAATCGAACCCTGACCTCCCGGCTCACAGGCCGGCGCCGCCCGCCCGGCCGAAAAAAATCTTTCTTTGGAGACTGCGGGGGGCGGGGGGGAGGGAGGTGGGGACGGCGGGGAATTGGAGACTGTGGGGAGTTGCGGGGGGCGAGTTAGATCCAGGCGCACAGGGAGGGAGCGGGCTTTTTGCCTCTGTCAGGAGCCTGTCCTCGGCTGCAGCCGGCCCGCTACCCCCACCCCCCACCCCCCGGGGCCGTGAGTCTGTGACGGAGAAGAGATCGAGCTTCCAGGCTCCTGTTTGGGAAATAGCGGTGGGCACACGGGCAGGGAACAGGGGAACAGGGGAACAGGGGAACAGGGGAGGGGAGCAGAGGAAAAGGGGAACGGGAACAGGGGAGGGGGAGCAGAGGAAAAGGGAAGCAGGGGGAGCAGAGGAAAAGGGGAACGGGAACAGGGGAACAGAGGTAAAGGGAAACAGGGGAACAGGGGGGAGGGAGCAGAGGAAAAGGGGAACGGGAACAGGGGAACAGAGGTAAAGGGAAACAGGGGAACAGGGGGGAGGGAGCAGAGGAAAAGGGGAACAGGGGAACAGGGGAGGGGGAGCAGAGGAAAAGGGAAGCAGGGGGAGCAGAGGAAAAGGGGAACGGGAACAGGGGAACAGAGGAAGGGGAGCAGAGGAAAAGGGGAACGGGAACAGGGGAACAGAGGAAGGGGAGCAGAGGAAAAGGGGAACAGGGGAACAGGGGAGCAGAGGTAAAGGGGAACAGGGGGAACAGAGGAAAAGGGGAACAGGGGAACAGGGGAGCAGAGGAAAAGGGGAACGGGAACAGGGGAGAGGGAGCAGAGGAAAAGGGGAACGGGAACAGGGGAACAGAGGAAGGGGAGCAGAGGAAAAGGGAAGCAGGGGGAGCAGAGGAAAAGGGGAACAGGGGAACAGGGGAGCGGAGGTAAAGGGGAACAGGGGGAACAGAGGAAAAGGGGAACAGGGGAACAGGGGAGCAGAGGAAAAGGGGAACAGGGGAACAGGGGAGCAGAGGAAAAGGGGAACAGGGGAACAGAGGAAGGGGAGCAGAGGAAAAGGGGAACAGGGGGAACAGAGGAAAAGGGGAACAGGGGAACAGGGGAGCAGAGGAAAAGGGGAACAGGGGAGAGGGAGCAGAGGAAAAGGGGAACAGGGGAACAGGGGAGGGGGAGCAGAGGAAAAGGGGAACAGGGGAACAGGGGAGCGGCACCCCCAGGCGCACCTGTGGACACGCCAGACGTCCGGTCCCCTCCACGCCCCCAGCACCTGGTTCCCCGGGGACGGCTCCCGGAGCGTGGCTCCCGCTCCACGTGGCGTCTGAGGCGGCTAACGGGGACTGACTGCCTTGCCAGTCTCTCCGTCCGACCCGGGACAGAGGGTTCCTCCTCCCACTCGCCCCTCCCTCCCCATCCCTGGGGAGTCCTTCATTCAGCCCCACCTCAGCCCCCCTTCATCCCCGAATCTGCTGAAAAGTGCTGCCGCCCCCGCCCCTCCCCCACACAGCGGTGCGGGCTGGTGCACCCCCGATGGCGTGTGGCCCACAGTGTCGGGTTCCCTCCCCCCCCCCCCCCCCCCCCCGTTTCTCCCTGACGCGGCCTCGGGGCGACCTCCCGTTTCAGGGCGGGAGCTGGGGCGCGTGGGGGCAGGGGAGGCCGGGCAGGCAGCAGAGCCCGCCCCCCCCCCCCGGGGCCGGTGGCACCCAGCTCATCAGCCCTCTGCCCGCCCGGCACCGCCTCGGCCCCCGAGCTTCCTGGGGTCACCGGGCGCCCCATTCCCTCCGCCCACAGGCCCTCTGCTGGCAGCCGGCTCCTGGGCCCCCACGGGCTCCGGGCAGCTCACGTCCTCAGCACTCGGGGGACCCAGACCCCGACACGGCAGCGCCCACAGCACAGCGCCAGGGGCCTCCTGGAACCCCGCCCCGCCCCCCCAGCCTCCCGGACCCCCAGCCCCCGCCCAGGGAGACAGTGAGCCCCCGGGAGCCCCTCCACCGCGCATCCTGCCTGCCATGGTGGTGCCGCAGGAGGTGCCTGCGTGGAGGCTCCCCCTTCCTGGCAGTGCCGGCCTCTGGGTCCCCCGAAACCGCTGTCTCCCCGTGGGCCTGGCCCGGAGGATGGGGGGCGCAGGGTGCTGCTCTGGCCCTGCCTCTGGGGTCTCCTCTTTGCCAGGGACCCTCCGCTCAGGCCCCAGGGCTCCCAGCGGCCCCCCACCGTCACGGGGCAGGGGTGCTGGCGAGAGGCGGCCCATGGCCACGGCGCTGAGGGTCACACACACGTTGGGGCGCAGGGCTCGGGGCAGGGGACCCCCCGGGGCTGGCCGGGCGGTGCGAACACGCATGTCAGCCGCGTGTCGGGGCGAGCGAGGGGCTCTGGGGGAGGGGGCCGGCCTCCCCAAAGTGGAAGCAGACGGGCCGACCCCCCTCCGTCGCACAAAGGCAGCGCCTGAGCAGATCGGCCGCCCGATAGCCGCCCGCACGCCCACCCGCCCGGGGCCGCCGCCGCCGCTGACGCAGACCCACTGCCCGCCGCCCCGGCTGCTCTTTCGCTTTCGCTTCTGCCCAGCCAGATCCTGCCGTCGGGGGCTGGGATTCCGCCAGCAGGCCTGGGCCCCCCCCCCCCAGCTCCCCACCCCGCGCAGGGCCGGCCCTCTGCCTGCAGTCACCCCGGGTTGGACAAAGTAGAAGCTGGAGTGGGTTGCCCAGGATCGACGGCCGTTTCCGAGCAGCGAGACCGGCTTTCCGCGCGGACGCGAGAGGGCAGGGGTCGCCTCAGCGCTTCCCGGTCGTCACCAAAGGCTGAGGAATGTGGCCCATTTGTTCCCATCGGAGAGCTGTCCCCTCGTGGCGCCTTCAGAGCAGAGAGACCCCCCCGCCCCCCCGCCGGCCACACGGCAGCGAGAAACCCCTCCAGCCCCCCCAGCCGTCCCCGCCGCTGTCTCCCTTCAAGGCCGAGGACGACGACCAGCGTCCCTGGGACCCAGAATTCAGAGGGAGAGCCAACCGCAGCCCCCCTGTGCCCGAGGGGCCTGCGGGCTTCGCCTCCTGCGGGAGCCGCCGTGGCCGGCGGGGTGGACGCCGCCGTGTGAAGACGGGGGTGCGCGAGGCTTCGCCGCACAGGGGAGAGGCCTTCTCCCGGCGGAGGGGGGGCCGTCTGCGCGGCCCTGAGCCGCGGATGGCCGGCCCGGAGCTGCTGGGCCCCCGCTGGGCTCTGAGAACACAGCGAACAGGCCGGGCCCAGCCGGTGGGCCCCCGATGCGGGCAGAGCCTGCCCTCCCCACGCCGCCCCCGCCGTTCTGTAAACCACACGCTCAGCCCCTCGGCCTGCGGGGCTCCCGCGTCCGCAGCGGCCCAGCCTCGGGGGGACAGCGGGCCGTGAAGACACGCGGCGACACCCCCAAAGTCCTCGGGCCGTGAGGCAGCGGCGGGGGCGCCCACCGCCTCCTCGGTGTCCCCCGGAGACGAAAACAGAAACAAAAAGGCAGCCGGACATCATCTCAGAGTCCGACGTGCCGGGAAGGACCGGGAGCCGGCCGCCGCCGGTGAGCTGCTCTCGGCGGTTCCCTCGGGATGGGGGGGGGGAGGGACGGCCCGACAGCCATCGGCACCGCACACCGGCCTTCGGGAGTTCACGCCCCGCGGACCTCAGGACCCGGGAGGGAGAGCCGGGCTGTTCGAAGAGAAGCAGCCGGAGGAGACGGCATCTGCGGATTCAGACCGCTCAGGAGGGCGAATCCCGGCCGCTCCTCACGTCTGTGTTTCTGAGGAAAGCTGCGTTCCTGGAGGGGCGGCGCCGGCTGCAGCCTGCGTCCCGCGCCGGGCCCCGGTCAGGCCGGTCTGGCCGGGCCCGGTCCCCTAAATGCAAGAAGGCTAAGAGGAAGCCGAAATGAAACCGGGACACGAGTGTCAGCAGACCCTGTTCTCTGCCTTCGGAGGAGAAGACAGTCTTTATCCTCGCGAATTCATTCGATATTTAAGAAAACAAACAAACAAACAAAAAACACTAAGAAACCGTACGCGCCAGCGCCCCCGCCGCAGCCCGATCAGCCGGAACTGTTTCTCGGGGCTGGAGGATGTCGGGGGACGCAGACGCTCGGCTCAGAGCCGCGGGGGTGCGCGTGGCGCTGCCAGGCCCAGCTCTCCGGGGTCGGCTCCCTTTGGGGAGGCCCCGGCCACGGCGTGCCCGCACCCTCTCTACCGGGGGCACCGCCGGGGGTGACGGGAGGCCCAGCGCCGGCCCGCTCCCCCGCTCGGTGCCGTCCTGGCCGCCAAACAGAGAGCCTGGAGCCCCGGGGCGAGAGCTGTGAGAGCCGCTCGGCACGGCGTGTGAGAGCCGTTCACGGGGACGTGGATCGGCGCCGGTGAGCCAGCGGCGGGCACAGCCGGTCGGAAACCAGAGCAGGGTGCCCAGCCAGGCGGTGCCAGCCGCCACGAGGCTGCTGGCCGGTCCGGAGCCCGTGCTGGAGCAGGGATGCGCCCTCGGTCCCTTACACCCAACGCGTTTCCTTCCTGTGGCCCCACTGGGCTGTGAGAGGCGGCTCCGCTGTCCTCCTGCGAACACCTGGCTCGGCCTGGCCCCGTGGCCCCGGCCGCCGGGGGTGCTGGGCCGAGGGCGACAGGCCGGCCTACGGGGTGCCCAGGGGCTGCCACGCGCCCGGGCAGGCGATCGGGACGGGGAGCCCCGCCGAGGAGGGAACCCCACCCCGGCCTCCGGGCCTTTGTCCCGGGAGGAGGCGGACCGTGGGCCAGGAACAGGTCTTTGCCCGCCCCCGGCTGATAAGGCCTCTGTGCCACTGGGGTGCCGGGTAAACGCCCCTGGCTTCTCTGCAGCCCGCCGTGCCCTGGGGAGGCAGCACCCCGAGTTTGGAACCGTTTCAGACCCTCTGCACCTCCCGCCCCCTCTTCCAGGTGGAGACCGATCGGGACGATGCCCCCTACCCCCTCCCCCCCCCCCCCCCCGCCCTGCCCTGCCCGCCCAGGCGCTGCGATTAGCACTAATAGCCATTAATTCCGTCTGCGGCTCAAAGTCCAGGCGGCCTCGGCTCCCGCCCGCCGCCTCCAGCCCTGAGCCTGCGCCCCCGCCAGCACGGGGGGCGGGCGGCGTCCTGGGGGTCCCCAGCCAGGGAGGGGGCGACCGTGCCGTGTGCTGGACCCTCCCTCCCTCCCCCCACTCCCCCAGCTCCAGGGGCGGGTTGGTCTCCTGGGAGGCCAGGCGGCCTGGGAGGGCTTCGGAGGAGGGAGTCCGAGGCCCCGGGATTGGGGCTGTGGGCGAAGAGGGGTCCCCAGGGGTCCAGCAGCCCTTGGAGCTGGGAGGGCTTGGGGGGGGCGGAGACCTGGGGAACTAGGAGAGTGGGTCGGAGGAGGAAGTCCTGCCCCCCTAGCAGCCGAAGTGTGGGTCCCAGAGACGCGGTGGCCCCCCGAGAGGGGGAGGGTCCTGGGAGGCCGGCTGGCCCTCCGAGGGGGTCAGAGGAGGGAGGCGGAGGAGGGAGGCACCCCCCTGCCAGCTCCGCTGCAGCAGGAGCCCCACAGCCCGGCCCACAGGAGGACGTGCCACCCTGGAGCTGCAGGCCCAGATAGACACAGGTCAGAGGCAGCCTGGAGCACCGGGCCTCCCGGGGCGGGGGACGGGGGAGGGGTGGAGGGGGCCGGGGGGAGGGGGGGAGGGGGACCGGAGGGAGCTGCGGGCGCGGCCACATTGCCCTATAACGAGGCCTGCGGGGGCCTCCGGCCTGCCTGCAGGGCCCCCCTCTCCACGGGGCCTCCCCAGCCTGCAGGCGGGGGCTGGGGCCAGGGCGCTGGTGGCGCGGGGCTGCCTAAACCTGCCCTCGCCGTGCGCTCTCTGACGCCGGAGGGGGGGGGGGGGGAGGACCGGCCTCACGTGCTAATAACCCGACGCAGCAGCGCCCGGCGGGAAAAACAGCGGCTCAGAGCCGATGGTTTGAAACTCCGGATAAAAGGACCCAGCGCTGGGACGCTGATCACCGGGGGTTAACGGCGCGAGCGCGCGTGGTCCGCTGTTCACCTTCGTTTTGAAACCTCGCCGTTATTCTCCCGCCTGAGCGTGACTCTGAACGCAGCGACCGGGGCCGGGGGGCGGGGGGAGCTCCCCCCGGGGGACTGCGCCCGCTGGGCGCTCCCTGGGGGCCAGCTGCCGCTGCTGGGAACAGCGCCCGGGGGGACGGGGACGCAGGGCGGCCCAAGGCGCCCCCGGCCTGCGAGGTCCTTGCTGGGGCGGTGGGGGTTGGGACCGGCCCAGAGTCCCCGACACCAGAAGCTCAGCCTCGGGGTGCCCCAGGGCGGAGGGGCAGGGGAGGGGCCGGCTCAGCCTCGGGGACCCTGGCCCGTGTCCAGCGGCTGCGGGAAGCCGGCTGGGTGCCTGTCCCCGGCCCCGTGCCGGTCTCGGGGGCCCGCTCTCTGGGCAGATGGCTGCCCGGGTCCTTCTCCACCTCGGTCTGTCCCAAGGCCGGGCTGGGGCGTCCGGGAGCCCCTGGCCGAGGCCAAACCCCACACGGGCGGCGGCGGGCTGGCCCGGAGGCGCCCCACCACCGACGCTGCCGGATGGAGGTGTGGGTCCCCGGCCAGCTTCGGGGTCCCTGTTCCCCGGGCTCAGCCCCATGCCCCGCGTGCTGCCCTGCCAGTTGCTAGAGTTTTCCCAGCGCGGCCACCACCCCCGGGAGGCACAGCGACAGCACCGAGCTGAACCCCGACACAGCGCAGAGCCCCCTGCGCCCGCCGCTGCTGCTCCGGGGGCCCCCCCCCCGCTCAAGCCCCCGATGGCCGGCTCCACGCTGGCGGCAGCCCCGGCCCCACGCCCCGGAGGACGGGGTCCACTCCCACGGAGACTCCTGGGGTCCCTCCCGGGTCCCTGCCTGGCTCAGGGCACCTTCACCCACACTCATCCCGGCCAGGCCTGACGGACACACGTCCTCCCCCGGGCTGGGCGCCCCCTCCTGGCCCCTCCCGCCCGGTGCTCCCCTCCAGCCTCGGGGACAGGCCCTCACGGATTCTCACCAATTTAATTTGGGACCCCTCCCCCCCGGCCCCCGGCCCCCCGCCCCGATGCTGTCAACATCTAAACGGTCCTCCGGACCCTCTGCAGGCGCCGGGCTCCTGGGGGTGGCGGGCCACACCGGCTCCAGCCGGCCCGGGGCGAGGCCCACACTGGGCGCCCCCCGGCCGCGGCCGCTCACCCTCTCTGTCTCCCCAGATCTTCTACACGGTCACCAAGGACATCGCGCCGGGGGAGGAGCTGCTGCTGCACGTGAAGGAGGGCGCCTACTCGCTGGGGACCGCGCCGCCCAGCCTGGAGGGTAAGCTCCGCCCCCTGTGCCCGCCGTGCCGCACCCCGGCCGCCCCGCTCCGCCCCGGGCCCCGGGCCCAGAACCGGCTTCTGGTGACAGCCCTCGGCTTCCCCTCCCCGGGGTGCTGGAGCCCCGCCCCGAGTTCCGGGTGGGCCTCGGTGAGGCGGGCGCCCGGGTGTTTGCAGCTGAGCTGCCAGCAGCGCCGCTTGCTCTCCTTGGCGCTTGCACACACACGTGCATGCACACTCGTGTGTGCACATACATTTATACACATGCACTCACGTGTGTGCACATATACATTTATACACATGCACTCACATGTGTGCACATATACATTTACACATGTGCACGCACATACACGTGCGCACGCACATGCGTTTATACAAAAGCGCATACATGCACACACGTGTGTGCACATGCACATTTATACACATGCATGCACATATGTGTGTACATAAGCATTTATACACACCCGTGCACACGCACGTGTGTGCATATACATTTATACACACACATGTGCGCACATATACATTTACACACGTGCATGCACATACACGTGTGTGCACACATACGTTTATATACACATGCACACATGTGTGTGCACATGCACATTTATACACCCACATGCACACATGTGTGCACATGTACATTTATACATATGCGTGCACACACATGTGTGCACTTATACATTTATACACCTGCGTGCACACGTGTGAGTGCACATATACATTTATGCACGTGCGTGTGCACACATGTGTGTACACATATACATTTATACATGTGCATGCACACACGTGTGTGTGTGCACTTATACATTTATACACACACGTGCACACGCACGCAGTCTCTGGCTTAGACTCGCGCCCTCAGAGCGTGGCGCCGGCAGGCAAGTTTCCGTCTCTCCGGGGCAGGCGGTGCGGGCACGGCTCTGACATGCGTGCCAGCTGCGGCCGGAGGAGACCGCGTGGGGGGGAGCCCAGGCCGCTGCGCTGGGGAGAGGGAGGCGCGGGGCTCGGCGGGTCCTGGGGTGCGGACCCGGCCCCCTCTGTCCGTGCCAGGACCGCAGCGGGGACGGCGGCCCGCCGGGCCTGCCTCCTGGCCGTCAGTCACTCGGGCTCCGGGACGCCAAGCCCCGGGTCACAGAGGACAAGTGGCCGGAGGGAGGTGCCCGGCGCTAGGGGCTGCCCTCTGACCCCGAGCGTGGCCTGCGAGCAGGTGCAGGCTTTGCTCTGTGTCTTTTTTATTTGTTGAATAGATTTTGTTTGTGGGTTTCAGAGGCAGGAGGGGGAGACAGATAGAAACATCCATGAGGAGAGGGGATGCTGGATCGGCTGCCTCCTGCACGCCCCCCCCCCCCCCCCCCCCACGGGATGGAGCCCTCACCGGGCCTGTGCCCCGACCGAGGATCCCACCGGGACCTCCTGGCTCCCAGGCGGACGCTCGGCCCCGGAGCCCCACGGGGCGCAGAGAGCAGAGTCCCTCCGGCCGCCTGCTGCCCCTCGAGCGAGAGTCTTCGTGTTCCCCCGCTCTGACGGCCCCGCCGGGCGGCCTGGCTGTCGGGGAGCCGGGCGGGGGGTCCGGGCCGCCTCGGACCGGCTCTGCGCTCTGCCCGGTGCCCACAGAGGCGGGTCTCGGGGCCGGGCCGTCCTCGCCTCGGCGGGTGGTTTTCATTAGAAGCAAAGAAAACAGACACCAGCCCCGGGCGGCCGGATGGTCTCGTTTCCTTAAAACAACTGTGGAAGGACCCGGAGCCCGGCCGACGGGAGGAGGCGGCCGCGCAGCCGGAGGGGCCGCGGGGCGGGTTCACGGGTGCGGCGAACTGCCTTCCTCCGGAGCTGCCAAAGCCGCCTCCCTCCCTCCCAGCCCGGCCTAACAACCATCGGCTTCCCCTAAGTGAGCCGAGGGCCGGCCTAACAACCATCGGCTTCCCTAAGTGAGCCGAGGGCGGCCTAACAACCATCGGGATCCCCTAAGTGAGCCGAGGGCCGGCCTAACAACCATCGGCTTCCCCTAAGTGAGCCGAGGGCAGGCCTAACAACCATCGGGATCCCCTAAGTGAGCCGAGGGCCGGCCTAACAACCATCGGCTTCCCCTAAGTGAGCCGAGGGCCGGCCTAACAACCATCGGCTTCCCCTAAGTGAGCCGACGCCGGCTGCTGCTCCCACACACTCGCCCACGTCGAGGATTCGCCTCTGCAGCCTCCCGGTCAGGATTACCCCTTCGCCCCCGCCCCCCCGACCCCCTCTGCCCCCGGCTTAGACCCTGATTTACACAAAAAGAAAATGCAGAAATGATCCTCATGATGAGAGAATGGCCATCAGACTTCTCCCATCCCGGGCCCAGCTCCACGCGGCCCAGGCGGCGGGGGGGGGGGGTGGGGGGGGGGGCGGGGGGGCTCAAGCAGGGCCCCCGGGGGAGATTGGCCGCACAGCGGCTCCCCGGGGCTCGGGGCCCCTCGGCACCGGCTTGTGCTCTGTCACGTCCGCGCCCCACCGGGCAGCTTGCCGATGGGACTTACGGCGGACACGCCGGGCGCGGGCGGACACGCGGTTGGCTTGGGTGGAAGATGGAGCCTCTTCCCCGTGCCCCCCCTCCCCACAAAGCCCCACGCCCCAACCAATTTGGAAGAAGAGACTGCAGTTCTTTTAAAAAATGGGTTTAGAGCCGAAACCGGTTTGGCTCAGTGGATAGAGCGTCAGGCTACCCACTGAAGGGTCCCGGGTTCAGTTCCGGTCGGGGGCATGGACCTTGGCTGCGGGCACATCCCCAGTAGGGGGTGTGCAGAGGGCAGTTGATCGATGTCTCTCTCTCGTCGATGTTTCTGACTTTCTATCCCTCTCCCTTCCTCTCTGTGAAAAGTCAATAAAATATTTTTTTTAAAAGAAAGAAATACCGAAAAGTAAATAAATAAAAATAAAAATTGGTTTTAGAGCGAGAGGACGGGGGAGAGGGAGAGAGAGAGAGAGAAGCATCTATGTGAATGAGAAACATCCATCCGTTGTCCTGGCGGTGTGTTCCCTGATTGGGAATCGAACCCGTGACCCTTCGGTGCCCGGGACGACGCTACAATCACTGAGCACACACGTGCCGGGGCGAGAGTGCAGGTTGAGTGGCAACGCTGTGGGCTCCTGTCGGGGCCGGGCGCTGCGGACGCCGTTCAGGTCACACGGGAGAAACGGCCCGGCGGCCGCCCCCCCCCCCCCCCGGGGCCCTGAGCACCGGCCGCCCGACCAGGGCCGCACACCCCCCTCCAGGCTGGGGCTCCGGAGAAATGCAAGCCCGATCCTCATCCCCGGAGTTGGAGCAGAGGGAGCCCTTTGGGGTCTGGGCCCGGCAACCTTTCATTTTGTTCTCACCCTTGGGACAGAGAGAGGAGAGAGAGGCTTCTCTTTCAGGAGAACCTCCGGCTCTTGGGAGAAAATAGCGAAACCACTTCCACTCAAATATGCCTTTCTTCTGAGCCAAGCTCGGCGTCGTTAACCCTTTCCCCTCCCCACGAGAGGGCGAGTGGATGCCGTGTGCCGTACGAAGCACGAGGCCGACACGGTGCAAGGCGATACGATGCAATGCGCCGTAACACAACACGACTCGATACGATGCAATGTAACCACGCATCGCGGCATGGCCGGATACAATGTAACACGACGTCGCAACCATGTAGCTCTTGGCTCAGCATTTCGATACGATCGAATCGCGTTTGTGCCGGGAAAGTGAAACCCCGGTGGGCTTGGCGCACTCCCTCTGCCCGCCGGCACAGCCAGGCGTGCGCTCAGGCGCCGGCCTTACCTGGGTGGCGATGAGGGGACACCTGTCCACCCCACAGGTGGGCGAGGGCTCCCGGCTCCGTCTTTCCGCCGGGGCGATCCGGGGCTGGATGGGAGGGTGGCCAAGAAGCGTGACCTTGATGGGCCCTGTGGGCCCGTCCCCTCCAGACTCCCTCAAACGCCGCAGACTGAGGATCGGGCTTGAGTTTTCATGTTAAATCCAATTTCCTGATCAAAAGTGGGGAGAGAGCAGTTGGCCCGAGTCAGGGCTGGGAGGGGCTGGCGTTGCTTCTTTGTTTCAAGTTGCAGGCTCCCTGATTGTTGTTCGCCCGGCGCCGCGGGCGAGCGCAGGCCGGGCCGGCATCCCCAGCTTGATGGGTGACGCCGGGGGAGGGCCCGCGCGGGCCCTGGCCCGGCCCAGGAAGCCGTAGGGAGCCCACAGAGCGGTTTCGTGGGGCCTGAGCATCCGGCTCTGCTCGGAAGCGGCGCCTGGGTGCTCAGACGGACGGGAATGCGCAGACCCCGGGGCCCCGGGGGGTGCCTCACATGTCATAGGGCCCTGGGGGGAAGTGGGACACTCCCGCCTACAACGTCCAGGGCAGGAAACAGGTAAAGGCTTCGGGCACATGGCCCTGTCGCTTTCGCTGGGGTCCTCGGCACGTTATTCAGTCGCTCTCGGACTCAGTTTACCCCCTTGGAAAGCAGGCAGAGGTACAGTCGGGGGGGGGGGGGGGGGAGGGGTGCGAGCGGATTGATCCGAGGCTCGGGTGGGAGGGCTTGCCGTCCTCTGGAGCGCTGCCGCGGGAGGCCCCGCCCCACGGTGCGGACCAGCGTCACTCAGGCTGTCCTCGCAGGCGGCCCTTTGCCCTGGGAGGAGCCGCGCCAGATTCTATTGAAATACATTATTTTAAATATATTGTTTACGGATTTCTCAGAGGAAGGGGGAGAGAGAGAGAGACGGGAACATCGGTGATGAAAGAAAGTCACTGATGGGCTGCCTCCTGCACGCCTCACCCCGGGAATCCAGCCTGCAACCCAAGCACGTGTCCTGACCGGGAATCGAACCCTAACCTCCTGGTTCCTAGGTCCATGCCCAACCCCTGAGCCCCGGGCCGGGCCGGGGTGGGAGGGCTTTGTATAGACTCTCTCCTCAGCTTTGTTCCCCATCAGCCACGGCCCCACGGCCTGTCCCTCCGCCCAGCACGCTGCCCTGCCCCTGGCGGGGACATCACCATCCTGCTGGCCGCTGCGTGTGCCCGTCCGGGCCCCGGGGTGGTGTGGCCGCGGCCTGCTGGCCTCCGCCCAGCGTCCTGTGCCGCCCAGCGTGTCCGGGGCACGGTCCAGGCCACGTGGCCAGAGATGTGGGCCAGAACTTCCCGAGCTCCAGAGGCCAGGGACTTGCCACAGCCACGGCCACGGCCCCCGCGGGGCCGGCTGCCCCCCGTGCATGCGTCCCGGTCCACCGTGTCCCCAGGCCCGTCCCTGCCCCCGGCGCCCGCCCCTCTGTGGCAGGACTGGGCGGAAGTCACACCGGGCAGGGCATGCTCGCGTGTCCCAGGGTGTCGTCTGGAGCCAGGGGCTTGGCCTCCACCCCCGAGCTGCTCCTGCAGGCACCTCCCTGGGCATTGGCAGGGGGGGCTCCGGTGCCCTCCCGTGGGGATGTCCACAGTGCCAGCACCTGACCTTAGGGACGGGTCTGGACCCGAGGAGGTGGCCTTTCCTCCCCAGCCACCCCCAGCCACGCCCCCAGGCTGCAGGCTGCTCACCCTCCGCACCTGGGAGTGGCTCTGGTGGCCCCCGACACCAGGAGGCAGCGAAACCCCCTTTCCCTGCTGCCTGCCTCCGGCACCCTGAAGGCCGGGCCCTGGGGCCACACTCAGCCCAGGGGTCCTTATGCATGTGCGCACACATACAAACACACGTGCGAATGTATGCACACACATGCATGCACACTCACAGGTAAATATGTGTGCGCCTATTTACACAGATCACGCAATTGCATATTCACACAAACATGCATGAATTTACCTTTACGCATGCACGCTCACCATGCGGCACATGTGCACACAAATGCGTATACTTAACATGCACACACAACATAATACACACATGGATGCACATGCACACATGTCCAGGCATACTTACACTTCCATCATAGTGTGAAAATTCGCAGACACATACGTCTTCACACATGTAGCTACATACACAACCACCAGTGCACACTCACACCGGTGCACACATGCACATGAATACAGATGCACGCAACACAAGCATGAGTGTAGACACACAAAAATGTTGACCCATTCACACAAAGATGCACAGACCCGGATGCTGACATGCATGAACATTTACGCTCATGTATACATATTCTCACACAGCCAACAGCATGCACACACCCTGCACACCGTATGCACACACCTACACAGCTGCACACCCTGCACACAGCATGCACTCGCCCACACACCCTGCACACACAGCATGCACACACTCACACAGCCAACACTCTGCACATACAGCATACACACACCACATGCCCTCACACACAGCACACACAAAGTTGCACATGGCCCCATGGGAAGTAAGCACATGCCAACTTGTGCTTACGCTCTCTCATACTCACACAGCTTCACACCCTGCACGCACCTACACAGTTTCACACCCTGCACACAGCATGCACTCACCTACACTGCTTCACGCCCTGCACACAGCATGCACTCACCTACACAGCTGCACGCCCTGCACACAGCATGCACATACCTACACAGCTGCACGCCCTGCACACAGCATGCACTCACCTACACAGCTGCACGCCCTGCACACAGCATGCACATACCTACACAGCTGCACGCCCTGCACACAGCATGCACTCACCTACACAGCTGCATGCCCTGCACACAGCATGCACTCACCTACACAGCTTCACGCCCTGCACACAGCATGCACTCACCTACACAGCTGCACGCCCTGCACACAGCATGCACTCACCTACACAGCTGCATGCCCTGCACACAGCATGCACTCACCTACACAGCTTCACGCCCTGCACACAGCATGCACTCACCTACACAGCTGCATGCCCTGCACACAGCATGCACACACACACACACGCACAGTAACAGGCCCTACACACAGCTGCACGCCCTGTGCAAGGAGCTCGAGTGCATTCACACATCGCTCACCAGCACCCACTCCAGGCCTGGGTGACACAGGGTCCTGCGTGGGGGTGGACGGCGCTCCGGGAAGAGCTGCAGTCAAGCAGCCGCTGGCGGAGGGGGGGGCTGGGATGGGCCGGAGGTCGTCCCCCCAGGAAACTGACGGGGGGGGCTGGTTGTTTGGCTTGGCAGGCCGGGCAGGATGCGGCCTCGTAAACTTCATAATAACGGCCCCCCTTTAATTTGTTTGACCTTGACGGCAGTAATTTATGACACGCATTAGCGCGCTGTCACTTTTCTCCTGATGCATAAACAAAGCACTTGGCCCGACTTCCTCTCCGCTCCCAGGCACGGCCTCTCCCGCCCCGAGGCCCCGAGATGCGGGGCCAGGCCTGCCCCCGTTTCCTATGCTGTGACACCGTCCTGTGGTCTCCCCATTCCCGCAACCACTCCCGGGAGCCAACGATGAGGGCAGGAAGGAAGCAGGAGCAGGAGCAGCGAGTGCGGGGTGAGGGGGGCTCCCAGCCCCTCACTCCCCACAGGCCCGGGGCCCTGGCTGGTCAGGGGCCCCCTCACCTCCTGGCCTGTTCTCTGCAGAGGAGCCCACGTTCCGCTGTGACGTGTGTGACGAGCTCTTCCAGTCGAGCTGGACCTGCGGAGACACAAGAAGTACGCGTGCGGCTCGGTGGGCACCGCCCTCTACGCTGGCCTGGGCGACGAGCTCAAGGCCAAGGGCCTGGGCTGCGGGGGCGGCGACGGGCAGGCCCACGAATGCAAGGACTGCGAGCGGATGTTCCCCAACAAATACAGGTGCCTACCCCGCCCTTCGTCCTTCCCCACCTCACCTCCCCGCTCCCCTTCCCCGGGAGCCAGTCAGGACAGCAGGTCAGCTGGTCCTCAGAGCAGAGAGGGAGCCCTGACAGGCCCAGGGCTGCAGGGACAGGGGGAGATGAGGGTCCCCTCCAGTGTGACACCCCAGGGGTGGGTACATGTCCCACTCCTCTGGCATTGAGCTGACATTGAGCTGTCACTGAGCTGACATTGAGTTGACATTGAGCTGACATTGAGCTGTCACTGAGCTGACATTGAGCTGACATTGAGCTATTAATGAACTGACAACGAGCTGACATTGGGCTGACAATTAGCTGTCATTGAGCTGACAATTAGCTGTCATTGCGCTGACATTGAACTGATTGAGCTGACAATGAGCTGACATTGAGCTGTCATTGAGCTATTATTGAGCTGACATGAACTGGCAATGAGCTGTCATTGAGCTGACATTGAGCTATTATTGAGCTGACAATGAGCTGGCATTGAACTGAAAATGAGCTGTCATTGAGCTGACATTGAACTGACATTGTGCTGACAATGAGCTGACATTGAGCTGACATTGAGCTGTCATTGAGCTGACAATGAGCTGTCATTGAGCTGACATTGAGCTGACAATGAGCTGACATTGAGCTGACATTGAGTTGACATTGAGCTGACAATGAGCTGTCATTGAGCTGACATTGAGCTGTCAATTAGCTGTCATTGAGCTGACATTGAACTGACATTGTGCTGACAATGAGCTGACATTGAGCTGACATTGAGCTGACATTGAGCTGACAATGAGCTGTCATTGAGCTGACATTGAGCTGACAATGAGCTGACATTGAGCTGACATTGAGTTGACATTGAGCTGACAATGAGCTGACATTGAGCTGACATTGAGCTGACATTGAGCTGACATTGAGCTGACATTGTACTGACAATGAGCTGACATTGAGCTGACATTGAGCTGACATTGAGCTGACAATGAGCTGACATTGAGCTGACATAGAGCTGACAGTAAGTTGGCTGTTGGAGGCCACAGGTGTTCCCAGCTCTCACATGAAGCCTGGCCCCTGTCGGTGCCCCGCCCCCCCGGAGATTCCCTCTGAGACACGGCCCTGCCCGGTGCATCAGGCACAGCAGACAGAGGGAAGGCAGCGACCGCAGGCCACACACGGGACATGCGGGGCCAGGCCCAGGGCTGCTCTGGAGGAGGGTCCATGGCCAGAGTGGGGACAGCGCACCCCATGGCCCGGGCTGGGGGCGGTGGCCTGACTGTCCGGTAACTCACTCCTTAGATAGGAGAGGGGAGAAGCCACCCAGGGGTCCTCACCCCCACACCAGGCACCACCCATGGCCCAGGAGGCCCCACAGAGAGAGACTGAGTGCTGGGCACCGTCCCTGGAGCAGGCCCTAGTGGCCCTTCCCGCCCCCCCAGCCAGGCAGGGTCAGGGTGGCTCGGGGAGCCCCGAGGGACCCGGGAAAGAAGGAGGGACATGCCGCCCCCATGCTCAGGGGCCAGGTAGCCTTTTCCAGCGCAGGCCTCCTCCCGCCTGGGGAGTCTCCTCCCGGACAGGCCGGCCTGCCCACAGGCCCCTCACTGGCTGTGGGGTCGCGGGGACTGACCGCCGGCCCCTGGCGGCCTCCCGGGCGGGAAACCACGGCCCCGAACAGATGACAGAGAGCCGGCATTCAGGCAGGTCCCCCCGAGGCCCCGGGTGGTCAGCGCCCCTCGGGGTCCCTGTTTCCTTTACATAAACACATAAATCACAATTAGCACCGAGCAGAGCCAGCCGCCGGCCCTCCGATGGGGACGGATGGCTGGGCGCGTAATTAACGGGCGTGATGTATTGCTTCTCGCTCATGAAGATTAACGGGCGGGCCTGGGCCACGGGGGGCAGGGGTCCCCCGAGGTCCGGGCTGCTCGCTCACCGGCCCGGCCCTTCACAGCAGCCGGGCACCACCGCTCACGGCCGAGGAGAACCGCCCTGCACCCCGGCCACTCGGTGTGCGCGGCGGGCGGGGAGCACCCTGCGGCCACTCGGGGGGGCCTCGACTTTCGTGTGTGCTCCTCCCCGCCCCATGCCAGGCTCATGGCTCTGTTGAAAGCTCTGACTCCTTGTTCTTAGGCCCTGAGTCTGCTTCAAGGTTAAGATTGTCCAGAAGGGAGGCCAGCAAGTGCAGGCTGGGGGCGCCCTGGGCTAGTTTGGGACAAGGGCCGTCTGCCCCTCCGGGCCTGGCCCTGTCCCTGTCCCCTGTCCCGCGCTGAGGTGGACAGATGGGACGCAGCTCGCTCCGATCGGCACGGGGCGTGCCGGGGGCTCAGGCCGCCGATAGCAGCCCCGGGCTGTGCGGCCGTCCATCCCCCTGGGCAGGGGGGTGGGCAGAGGGAGGGCGGGCTGGCCAGCGGTGACCTCTGACCTCTCGCACAGCCTGGAGCAGCACATGGGTCGTGCACACGGAGGAGCGGGAGTACAAGTGCGACCAGTGTCCCAAGGCCTTCAACTGGAAGTCCAACCTCATCCGCCACCAGATGTCCCATGACAGCGGCAAGCGCTTCGAATGTGAAAACTGCGTGAAGGTGTGTGCCCGCCGCCTCGGGCAGGCCGGTGATGGGACTGGCCGGGACAGACATGGCCGGGGGAAGAGGGGGTAGACCCGATCCCTCCAGGCAGCCCCGCCCCCGCGATGGGGACGGAGAGGCGGGGGCCAGCCCCCAACCCCGAGCAGCACGTGTCCACCTTCGACTTCCCCTTTGCTGGCAAGGTGGGCGGGGCTCCGGCACAGGTGGGCGGGGCGCTGGCACATGTGGCGGGGACTGGCACGGTGGGCGGCGCAGGCACGGGTGGGCGGGGGGGCACTGCCACTGGTTGTTGGGCGGGGCGCTGGCACGGGGGGCGGGGCACTGGCACGGTGGTCGTGGCGCTGGCAACGCGGTGGCTGGGCCTGGCACTGGTGGTCGGGCACTGGCACGGTGGGCGGGGCGCGCACCGGTGGGCGGGGGCGCTGCACGGTGGGCGGGTGCAGGGACTGGCACAGGGAGGTCGGGGGCCTGGCACAGCCTCTGCCTCTGCCTCCGCAGGTGTTCAGGACCCCCAGCAACCTGCAGCGGCACATCCGCTCGCAGCACGTGGGCGCGCGGGCGCACGCCTGCCCCGACTGCGGGAAGACCTTCGCCACGTCCTCCGGCCTCAAGCAGCACAAGCACATCCACAGCACCGTCAAACCTTTCATATGTAAGTCGTCCCAGCCGGGCGCCCGGGCCCTGGGCTGTTTCCAGGATCAAGCTGAGGCAGGGGTCCCGGGGCTCCCCCTGGCAGGACCCCTGTGCCTCTTCTCTCACGTCCTCCTCCGCCTCCTGGGTGCCCCTCAGTCTCCCTGCGGAGGCCGGAGGGGGCGGCGGCTGCTAGCGAGGTCCTGGGTCCTGCAGAGGAGCCGGAGCCCGCCCTCCCTGCACCCACACCCTCTCCCCGCACCCACACCCTCACCCCCCGCACTCAGGCCCCACCCAGCCCGGGCTCCCGGAGCCACGCAATGCCAGTGGGGCTCAGTGAGTCCCGCTGGGGCCTGGGCGACGTGCCCAGGACTGTCCGGGTGGCAGGTGCCCGAGCTGGGGGTGGGGCAGCGTAGACAAGGAGGCTCTCGGGCCAGGAGGGCACCCGGGGGCACTGCTCCACCCATGTGCTGGGAGGCCAGGCACCTGTGGGACGAGTCACTCGAGCAGAGACTGAGGAGGAAGAGAGAGCGGACAACAGGCTTCTGAGCACCAGCACCGGGCCATGTTCCCGGGGAGTGAGTGATGGGGTTTAATAGAGGGTCAAGGTCCACAAAGGCGGGTCCCAGGGACCTCACGGGCCAGCCCAGGGGAGTGAGCCTGAAGGTTCCTTTCTGCCTCAGTGCAATGAGCAATCATTCACACCAAATAGTGCTGAGTCACCATTCACACCAGATCGTGCTGAGTTGCCATTCACACCAGAGAGTGCTGAGTCACCATCCACACCAGAGAGTGCTGAGTCGCCATTCACACCAGAGAGTGCTGAGTCATCATTTCACACCATAGAGTGCTGAGTCACCATTCACACCAGAGAGTGCTGAGTCGCCATTCACACCAGATAGTGCTGAGTCACCATTCACACCAGATAGTGCTGAGTCGCCATTCACACCCAATAGTGCTGATTCCATTCACTACCAGATAGTGCTGAGCTCGCCATTCACACCAAGAGTGCTGATTCGCCATTTCACACCAAAAGTCTGAGATCGCCATTCCCACACAGAGCGTCTGATCCGCCATTTCACACCAAATAGTGCTGAGTCGCCATTTCACACCAGAGAGTGCTGAGTCGCCATTCACACCAGAGAGTGCTGAGTCGCCATTCACACCAGAGAGTGCTGAGTCGCCGTTTCACACCAAATAGTGCTGAGTCGCCATTTCACACCAGAGAGTGCTGAGTCGCCATTTCACACCAGAGAGTGCTGAGTCACCATTCATACCAGATAGTGCTGAGTCGCCATTTCACACCAGATAGTGTTGTGTCATCATTTTACACGCATTATCTCACGGTACCCTTACAAAATCCTAGGGAGCAGGGTGTGTACTATCTCTAACGACTGAGAAGGAAATCGAGGCTCAGGACACTAAGGGGCCAGGTGCTCAAGGCCACTCTGCAAAACCCTGATTCTAGTTAAAGGGTCTGGCTCCCGACCCCAGCTAGGTGGCCTGGGACTTCTCAGGCCCCATGACATCTATGCCAGGAGGGGCGACCTCTGGGGCTGGGGACTTGTGTCAGGACGTTCTCACCAGGGGGAAGGGTCATTCCGCACATCCTGTGTGTGTGTGTGTGTGTGTGCACGCATGCACGTGGGCGGGAGAGGCCAGGCTGCCCTGCTCGCTGCCCCAGCCCAGGCTTCTAGCTGTTCTGCTGGGGGGGGGGGCAGGAGGGAGGCTCATCACTCTGATCTCGGATCTTCCCTATTCCAACCCACCCTGTCCCCTTTTCCTGCTCCCCTCACCACCTCCAGGCCACAGTGCAGGAGGGCGCGAGCAGGTGTGAGGGGGTGGGTGACCGTCTGGGAGGCCCTGGAGGAAGCGAGCTGGTGCGGGTGGGGCCGGGCCATGACCTCCAATGGGAGGAGGGGACAGCCCGTCCCCAGGGAGGGGTGCGGGGAGACCTCAGGGCAACGTGATTTTAAAACAAACTCAGAAACGGAGAGACTGCAGCCGTCCTCCAGCCGTTGCCCTCCGGCACCCCCACCGGTGGCCACGACTCCCGGGGTCTTCTTCATCCCTGAGCAGACTACAGCGCTGCTGTCCCCGCTGCCGCACAGGCCCGGGCGGGGTTGGGGGGTGGGAGCCTGGCAGCCGGGCAGCCCTGGGCACCACAGAGCTCCCCACTTGCCGGCTCCATGCCCACCTTCCTCCGCCTTGCTGTAGGCTGAGAGACCCCACCCCCCAGGTAGCGGGCGGAGCGCTCCATTCGGAGGGAGGCCCGAGATGGAGAACTCGATTGGCCGGCCCTCCAGGCCACGCAGGGCGCCCCGCACTTGGGGAGCGGTGCTGTCTGTGGTCAGGCCGGGGAGGAAGCTGCGAACGGGTGAGGCCGTGCCCACGAGGGGACTGCTGTGTGCACGCCCCCCCGCCCCGCGGGGCACCATCCCAGGTCCAGGACCCGCATCTCCGGACTCGCCCCTAAGACCCTCTCTGTGGCCCAGCGTCTCTGCAGCCCCCGGGGTGCGAGCAGGCAGGGGACCCAGCACGCCAGGCCCCCAGACCCAGGCCCCTCTGCAAGCTCAGGGGGTGGCAGCCACTAACGAGGCACCGACACAGCCCGTCCAGGGTCAGGGGCACAGCGACTGCCCTGGTTTGGTCCAGCCAGGCCTGGGCTGAGCACGACCCCCTCTCCCCAGAGCGGGGCGGGGACTGGGGGTGTTTACAGACGGTCCCTAAAGGCCCGGCCCTGCCAGCGCCAGGAAGGCAGACGGCTCCCCTGGAACAGTAGGCTTGTGAAGGCGCGATCACCATGGCAAAGCCCCGCTGGATGCCATCATCAACCTGGGGGCGGGGGGGGGCGGCTGAAATCGGAAGCAGCAGAAGCCATTCTTCCCACCGGGGCTGCATTGGGACGCAGTTGTCCTGCGGAGAGAGGCGGGGCGCGTGTCCCACTGCGGCCGAAACAGGAGAAAGAGACGCCAGTGGCTTGCTGCCTCTCAGCACGCAGGACCCTGGGAAAAGGGCCCCCCTCCCGGGTCCCCTGGCCTCTGGGTCCTGCGCTCTCCCGTCAAGAGCAAGAGACGCCCCGCCTCTTGACCCCCATTCGGGGAGGTCCCCTTTCCTGTGACCGTGGGCCCAACCCCCGCTGCAGGCTTTCAGCTGGCTCCCTCACCCCACCTTAGCTACACCCCCCCCCCTATGGCGGCTACACGTGCCATGAACCAGTGCTCCCCAGCCTGCGCTCCTGAGCGGGTGCCCCTGGCTGCCCCCACTGGGCTGCAGGTCCCAGGGCCGGGGGACAGGAGGAGAGGACCAGCTGCTGGGGACACCCACCGTTAGGAACGGGGGTCTGATGGGGGGTCGGGGTCCACCCTACATCGCAGAGCGGCCGCCGAGGGGCCGGAAGGGAGGTGGGACCTGGGCGAGCCATGCGGCTGCCGCCTGGTTTGCTGCCTGGGGGTCGGAGTCCGTGCCCCCGTGACAGACGCAGGGAGGGGTGCAGGCATGCGCTCCCCTCCCACATTGCTGAGGACTAGCCTCGCTGCAGGGAGCACAGGAGACGCAGAAGCAGCCCCTGTCCGTTTATGCTGGGGACAAGGCCAGGCCTAGGATGGTGTGCACACGTGTGTATGTGTGTACGTGTGTTTGCAGGCACGCATATGCCGATGGGCACGCACAGTGCAACATATGCATGCACGCATGCTCACTGTGCAACACACGAACACACTTGTGTGCGTGTGAGTAGCATTCACATGCACGTGTGACCTGCATACGTGTGTGTGTGCTTGTGCACACATTCACAACATGCACCCATGTACGCACAACATGCGCACGCACGGACACATACGCACGTGTGCGTGTCGTTCCCACATCTGTGTGCAACACGCACACACGCGTGTCCACGTGCATACGTGATACACGCGCCTACAGATACGCGTTCCCACGTGAACCTGTGTGGGTCTGCATACGTGCGCATACGTGGTGACATGCATGTACGCACGTACACAGGAACACAGGCTGCTCTGATCACCAGGGACAGAGGCACCCCCCCGCCCCCTGCCCCCGCCCCTCCGTTTCCTGGTAATTTCATAGCGTGTTTGCGTGCTTTCTGCTGACGCTTTAGGTGAGGTCTGCCACAAGTCCTACACGCAGTTCTCCAACCTGTGCCGCCACAAGCGCATGCACGCCGACTGCCGCACGCAGATCAAGTGCAAGGACTGCGGGCAGATGTTCAGCACTACCTCCTCCCTCAACAAGCACCGGCGCTTCTGCGAGGGCAAGAGCCACTACCCCCCCGGCGGCCTCTTCTCGCCGGGCCTGCCCCTCGGCCCC
This sequence comes from Antrozous pallidus, assembly GCA_027563665.1. NCBI lineage: Eukaryota > Metazoa > Chordata > Mammalia > Chiroptera > Vespertilionidae > Antrozous > Antrozous pallidus. The sequence continues at coordinate 213,206,503 of CM050508.1, forward strand.
GGGCCCCTGCTGGACAAGGCCAAGCCGCCCCCCGCCCTCAACCACGCCGCCGGCCTGGGCTTCGGCGAGTACTTCCCCTCCCGGCCGCACCCCGGCGGCCTGCCCTTCTCCATCGGCCCCCCCGCCTAACCCGCGCTGACGCCCGCTTCTCCGCACTTCCCGCCGTCCCTGTACCCCCGGCCGCCGCTGCTACCTCCCACGCCGCTGCTCAAGAGCCCCCTGAACCACACCCAGGACGCCAAGCTGCCCAGCCCCCTGGGCAACCCCGCGCTGCCCCTGGTGTCGGCCGTGGGCGGCGGCCAGGGAGGCCCGGGCGGCCCGGGGCCCGAGGAGACGTTCGAGGGCCGCCCCGAGGACGCGTACCCCGCCGAGAAGCTCAAGGCGCGGAGCAGCGACCTGTCGGACGGCAGCGACTTCGAGGACATCAACACCACCACGGGGACCGACCTGGACCCTCGACCAAGCAACCGGCTCGGAACCTGGACACAGCGACGCCGAGAGCGATCGCGACCGGGCCAAGGACTAGGGCAAGGCGGCCGAGGGCAGGCCGGCCTTCGGGGCGGCGCGGGCCCGCCGGGGGCCCCCGGCGTCGGGCGAGGTGCCCGTCTTCTACGCCCAGCATCCTTCTTCCCGCCGCCCGACGAGCAGCTGCTGGCGGCAGGTGCCACCGGCGACTCCATCAAGGCCATCGCCTCCATCGCCGAGAAGTACTTCGGGCCCGGCTTCATGGGGGCGCCCGAGAAGCGGCTGGGCGCCCTGCCCTACCACTCCGTATTCCCTTCCACTCCTGCCCGAGCTTCCCGCCCGCCCCTAACCCTCGCCGACCGATCCCTGGCCCCTGCCTGCTGTCAAGGCCGAGCCAAAGTTCGCCCCGTACGCCCTTCAGGGGGCGGTCCCGGCACCGAGTCCCCCTTCACCTCACCACCAGACCCAAAGAGGCGCCTCCCGGCCGCCCCCCGCGCCCGCGCCGGGCCCCCGCGGCGGTAACGGCGGCCTTGGCCGAGGAGCAGCCGCTGGACCTGAGCATCGGCAGCCGCGCCCGGGCCAGCCTCAACGGCGGGGGCCGGGAGCCCCGCAAGAACCACGTCTATGGGGAGCGCAAGCTGGGGGCCGGCGAGGGGCTGCCCAAGGCGTGCCAGGCCCAGCTGCCCCAGCAGCCCTCGCTGCACTACGCCAAGCCGTCGCCCTTCTTCATGGACCCCATCTACAGGTATTCACACGCCCTGCCCTCCTGCCCACCCAGGACCGGGGCTAGCGGGCGGGTCCCGCCTGGCGTCCGGAGAATCGGCTGGGCACCCTCCTCCTGCACCTCCCCCCTCCTCCAGCACCCTCCTCCCCCCTCCTCCACCACCTCCTCCCCCCTCCTCCACCACCTCCTCCCCCTCCTCCTGCACCTCCCCCCCTCCTCCACCACCTCCTCCCCCCCTCCTCCACCACCTCCCCCCCCTCCTCCACCACCTCCCCCCCTCCTCCACCACCTCCTCCCCCCTCCTCCAGCACCCTCCCCCCTCCTCCACCACCTCCTCCCCCCTCCTCCTGCACCTCCCCCCCTCCTCCTGCACCCTCCTCCCCCCTCCTCCACCACCTCCTCCCCCCCTCTGCACCTCGTCTCGCCTCTCCACAGCAGCCCTCCTCCCCCCCCCGCCCCTCCTCCCTCCTCCAGCACCTCCCCCCTCCTCCAGCACCCTCCTCCCCCCTCCTCCAGCACCTCCTCCCCCCTCCTCCACCACCTCCTCCCCCCCTCCTCCTGCACCTCCCCCCCCTCCTCCAGCACCTCCTCCCACCTCCTCCCCACCTCCTCCCCCTCCTCCAGCACCTCCCCCCTCCTCCACCACCCTCCTCCCCCCCCGCCCTCCTCCAGCACCCTCCTCCCCTCCTCCACCACCTCCTCCCCCCTCCTCCTGCACCTCCCCCCCTCCTCCAGCACCTCCTCCCCCCTCCTCCACCCACTCTCCTTCCCCCCCCCCCCTTTCCCCCCCCCCCCC